>SDVV010013640.1:0-15047 GCA_016164225.1 Gammarus roeselii | reverse complement strand
TCGTAGTGTGCCCTCTATCAGATCAATCCATCAATAACGTGGTTCGTAGTGTGCCCTCTATCAGATCAATCCATCAATAACGTGGTTCGTAGTGTGCCTTCTATCAGATCATCCGTCAATAACGTGGTTCGTAGTGTGCCCTCTATCAGATCAATCCATCAATAACGTGGTTCGTAGTGTGCCCTCTATCAGATCAATCCATCAATAACGTGGTTCGTAGTGTGCCCTCTATCAGATCAATCGGTCAATCAATGACTGAACACGGCGAGTTCGTCGGATGATGAAGTCTGGAAAAGTCCTCAAAGAAGATTGATGTATCAAAGGGAACAGAACAAACATAATTTTGGGGTGGTAACCTTCTTTCACAAAAGCAAACTAATCATCACCATGTATAATCTTCGTCCACCTTTTCGTAGTAATGGATAAACGCTATTGCTGTAGCGATGAGAAATGTTACAAAGACCTGCGGGGCTGCCACTTCATTATTCACAGTTATAACATGAATGACGTGGATTATGAAAATCTTGATTGCAATAAATTCAAGTCACGATCGAAAGTAAATCTCGACTAAATGTGTTCGATTATTTTTATTTTATGCTCACATCCCATCATTTGAATTTGTGTGTGAACGTTTGTTAGCAGACATTTAGTGGATGACAATTGGGCTCAAATCTGGTTCGGATTAGTTGGTGGTTCCACCTTGCATTCACTAATAGCCCAGGATTAAGACCACGGCTATTCAGAGCTGCTGTTCAGCCTACTGCACTGGCCTGCTTATTTGACCCCAGCAGACCGTGCTGACCTGCTTATTAAAGTTCAGCAAGCTGCAATGGACTGCTTCGACGAGTTTATTTGAGCTCAGCAGGCCGCGCTGTCAGTTTATTGGAGTTCAGCAGACTGTGCTGCCCTGCGTATCTGAGTTCAGCAGACTGTGCTGCCCTGCGTATCTGAGTTCAGCAGACTGTGCTGCCCTGCGTATCTGAGTTCAGCAGACTGTGCTGCCCTGCGTATCTGAGTTCAGCAGACTGTGCTGCCCTGCGTATTTGATAGAGTTCAGCAAGCTGTGCTGCCCTGTGTATTTGATTTCATAAAACTGTGCTGCCCTGCGGATTTGAGTTCAGCAGACTGTGTTGCCCTGCATATTTGAGTTCATCAAACTGTGCTGCCCTGCAGATTTGAGTTCAGCAGACTGTGCTGCCTTGCATATTTGATTTCATCAAACTGTGCTGCCCTGCGGATTTGAGTTCAGCAGACTGTGCTGCCCTGCGTAATTTATTTCATCAAATTATGCTGCCCTGCGGATTTGAGTTCAGCAGACTGTGCTGCCCTTCGTAATTGATTTCATCAAATTATGCTGCCCTGCGGATTTGAGTTCATCAGAGTGTGCTGCCCTTCGTAATTGATTTCATCAAATTATGCTGCCCTGCGGATTTGAGTTCAGCAGACTGTGCTGCCTTGCGTATTTGATTTCATCAAACTGTGCTGCCTTGCGGATTTGAGTTCAGCAGTCTGTGCTGCCCTGCGTAATTGGTTTCATCAAATTATGCTGCCCTGAGGATTTGAGTTCAGCAGACTGTGCTGCCCTTCGTAATTGATTTCATCAAATTATGCTGCCCTGCGGATTTGAGTTCAGCAGAGTGTGCTGCCCTTCGTAATTGATTTCATCAAATTATGCTGCCCTGCGGATTTGAGTTCAGCAGAGTGTGCTTGCCTGTTCAGCTGACCGTACCAGCATGTTTGTTTGAGTTTAACAGGCTAAACTGACCTGTATAGTTGTGTTCATCGGACTTCACTGACCTACCTTGTTGAGTTGAACAGACTGCGGTGGTCGGCTTATTTCAGTTTAACAAAAAAAAAACAGGTCTTTTCAGAGAAGTTCGGCAGATCGGACTGGTCAGCTATTCGAGTTTATCAGACTGTTTTGGTAGACTTATTTGAGTTTATCAGACTGGTCCGGACTGTTCCTGTTGGTTTAGTTGAGTAATTCATAGCCTTCTTATTTTAGTTCAACGGACTGTGCAGGCCTGCTTGTTTGAGCTCAACAGTCTGCGTTACTCTTGTTATTTTGAGTTAAGCAGGCCGCATTGGCCTGTTCTATTGAGGTCTGCAGAGCACACTCAGCTGGATATTTTTGTGCATCAGACCGTTCTGGCTTGCTGGTTTGAGTTCAACAGACCATGCTGACGTACATATTAATGTTTTGCAAACAGCGCTGGCCCGCTGGCTCGAGTTTAGCAGACCGTACTGGCTTACTTATTTGAGTGAAGCAGACCCTGCTGTCCTGCCCTCTCATGTTTGGCATACACCGTCATCAAAAATGCTGAATTAGCCAGAAATTAATAAATGATCCTACAGTTTAAATTGAGACATTTTTAGAAGTCACTGAAAAGGAATTCTAGAGAAGAAAAAACGACAGAAATGGGAAATAGGGAAACGGGAACTAAATAAACTGGAGCTTGAAATACGGAAACTAGATAAACTGAAACTAGAAAGACGGGAGATAGAGAAATGGGAACTAAAGTACCACGAAAAGAATCAAGGTCACCAAAACATCACATCATGATTTATGTACTGAAGTTTAAATACTCCACGTCAAACCTGCTAGCGACTTGGTTCTAGAGGAGCACTTTGCCCCTGTGCTGCTGGGGGATATCGGGACTTGTGACGTCCTGCAGGTGTCGTCAGCACTGCCCGGGTTGGCTGTATACAAAGGGTGTAATTAAGGTTAAATGCAACAAATAAATTGATAGAAAATATTAATAGTGGATAGTATCAATGGAACTACGATTAAATTAATGTCACGTTCGTCGGTGTTTTTTTTTTCAATTACAGGGTATGAATAAATTGGCATCCGTACAAAAAATAACGTTTTTTTTAAATACATACGGTTTCGCTCAAATAACACGGCTTTGCGTTAAACAAATGGGAGATTTCAGATGTCCAGGCCCAGTTAATTAACTCCGTAAAGAAATTGAAACTCACACCGAACCGTTTTTTTTGAACCGATTGCAAAAGAGCGGGTACAAATACAACCCACCGAATAACGCTTTTTTCACAGTAACGTTAACTAACATTTCGATTCTATTATCCTTTAATTTGATGGTTTTTCTTAACAGTGTTGGGCAGTGTCCTTCTCACTTTAGTTTAGATATCGTACTGGCCTGATCCCCTCATCGCATACACGATACCGATATGTCAATTAGGGAGACCACTACTGTGACCGCGGACTCAAGTCATCCTGACGCGAATCCGTAAAGGGGTGTATAACCCGAACAGTGTCACCGGCCCTGATGCAAGGACATGCTTAATTCCCTGCTATTTCTTTTGACAAGCTTTGTTGATGTCTCACTTCAATCTACATTTATTTCGTATGTTTTAAAATATTGTAAGCCACAGAGCAAAACCCCACTACTGCTTATAATACAAAGAAAAGATTTCCATTTTTATATGGCTGGCACAAATGCGCTAAATAGTCATGAAACAGATGTCTGCTTTCCAAAGTTTCTAGCCACCTTTCCCACACAAATTAACTGAACAACATCGTTATCAGCCTCACTTATTTTATAAAAGTTTGAACCACAAAGTTACATTTCTGCCAAATACAATCTTGTAAGTTTGACTTCCGTATACCAGATCCCCCCCCCCCCGCCACTCCAATATACATTGATATCTAGCCTATCACGAGAGTTCTTTAATATGATTCACAATGAATCATATCAACATAATCAGAAGAAGCGCAATCGCCTGTTCGTATGCTGGCATCTTACGGCTCTGTCAGTAGAATGCTCTTCATTAACACAGGCATATTTCAGTTGTGTGTGTGGATGAGATGCTCCTTCGTCTTACACAACGACCAACACCTATTATCTGTGTCTGTCGATGGGATACTGCTCATACACACAAGCCTGACTCGTACTGACTGTGTCAGTCAATAGATGCCAAACATTTAATGGATGTGACTGTCAATGGGATGCCCTCATACACACAAGCCTTACATCTATTAGCTGTGTTTGTCAATGGACGCCTCGTAAATACACAAGCCTAATACCAATTGGCTCTGCCTGTCAATGGATGCCTCTCAAACACACAAGTCAAACAGTTATTGGCTGGGTGTGTCAAGGAGAAGCACTCATACACACAAACCTTACATCTATTGGCTGTGTCTGTCAATGGGATACTCCTCAAATACACAAGCCTAACATATTTCTTATGTCTTTCAATAGCACACCCAAGATTCCCCTTCTTTGCTTAACGATTCGGAAGAAGACTTTTCTTCGGTCGAGTAAGTTTCCTTGTTTTCGCTCAAGCTTGGATGCTTTTGACCAGGCGATGCACCCCACAAAAACAACCCTCGCCTCTTCGATTGAGTGTAGTTTAAGTGATTCTTTGTTTTAAGGATGGGATTCTAACCATCTCCGATGTACAGCTTTGTCAGGATCCTGCGTGATAAAATATAACAGCATTTGGATCATGTTAGTTGCGTTAAGTTTGGTTTTAATAACACAGTGACAAGGATAGTTGAGAATGGTCACTTTCAACCATTCACAAACAGTGTTTACAAGTGTTTACAAGTATAAGAAGACAACAACAGGGCTTTTAGCCCAAACTGGGTTGCCTTTTGATAGTAAGAAGATTAGTTCTGAAGTAGAATGTCTAAGATAGCATCATGTGTCTGTATTCTCTGTTTTAATAGATCAAGAAAAGAAAGTTTGTCGAATAAAATAGCATAGTGCGATCAACCAACACCAACGCACAGTTCATAAGGTAAATCACGGACCCCAGTCAACCACACATGACCTGTTTTGCTCTGTCTACATCAACGCACAGTAAATCAGGTCAGCCCCGGGACCCAGTCAGCCGTACATGACCTGTTCTCCTCTGCCTACCTCACCGAAGTTGATCAGGTCAGCCTCGGTTCCAAGCCAACCATTAATCATCCATTAAGGTTCTCCGAAGCTGCGATGGTCCCAAAGACGAGTCTTTATCGTAATGACTGAGGGTAATGGGGGGAGTGTGAAGTGAAGGCAGGAGCTTGGAAAAAGAGAGTAAACGAGGGCGAAGATAAATACGAGTCTTTATCGTAATGACTGAGGGTAATGGGGGGAGTGTAAAGTGAAGGCAGGAGCTTTGAAGAAGAGAGGAAACAAGGGAGAAGATAAAGACGAGTCTTTTTCGTAATGACTGAGGGTAATGGGGGGAGTGTGGAGTGAAGGCAGGAGCTTGGAAGACGAGAGGAAACGAGGGAGAAGATAAAGACGAGTCTTTATCGTAATGACTGGGGTAATGGGGGGAGTGTGGAGTGAAGGCAGGAGCTTGGAAGAAGAGAGTAAACGAGGGCGAAGATAAATACGAGTCTTTATCGTAATGACTGAGGGTAATGGGCGGAGTGTAAAGTGAAGGCAGGAGCTTGGAAGAAGAGAGGAAACAAGGGAGAAGATAAAGACGAGTCTTTTTCGTAATGACTGAGGGTAATGAGGGGAGTGTGAAGTGAAGGCAGGAGCTTGGAAGAAGAGAGGAAACAAGGGGATAAAATATAAACGCGTCTTTATCGTAATGACTGAGGGTAATGGGGGTAGCGTGAAGTGAAGGCAGGAGCTTGGAAGAAGAGAGGAAACAAGGGAGAAGATGGGAGAAAAAGTAAGAAATGTGGAGGGGAGAAAAGAGGAGAGGCAAGTGTAGGAGACGGGAATGAAAAGAGAGATGGCGTAGAAGATAAGGGCAACGGAACATGAAGGAGAAGTGGGATGAGATGAAGAGGTGATGAACAGAAGGAATGGATGAGAAGGGAAGCATTTAGCAAGAGATAGGAGTTAGGCGACGTGAAGGAAAGAGAAGAGAGGAGATGGGAGAAGGAGGAGCAGACGTGGATAGGGTGGAAGACGGAGAAGTAGAAGGCAAATGAGAGGAATTTTAAAATAGAGGCGAAGGATTGAAAGAGAAGAAGAAGGGAGGTTGGGAAGCGATAATGCGAATGAAAAGAATGAGACGGAGAAGACGAGAATAGTAAGGTTAGGGGCAAGTAAGAGATCCTCTTAATGATACCCATTGCCCGTTAAAAGATATGCACGAGTGGTATCATGTTTCCTTGCACTGTTTTGTTTTCTCCGACGTCAATGGTGTCTTTGTGATATAAGAAAACTTCGCTTATGCGGTACGGAAGGCATTTCTTTAGGATAGCAGTTCTTTTGGTCTGGCCTACGAACACTGCAATGATTTTTGCATTGCTCTGAACAGGTGAAAGAATGAGGTGGTAAAGCAAAAATAGCTGTTGCTGATAAAATAGCCCGTATTCGGTGATCAGTATATCATCCCATATGGTCAGCATCCCGGTTCCGATTGTTCGTGATGGTCTCTCGTTGCTAGGCAACCTACTACCTCAGCACCGCCAGCTATCACTCTTTTGTTAAGCCGTCCCTGGCGGCTTTCCTCCTCCCAGGGGTGAAATGCGTTAACACACCTTTATCTCAATTCCCATTGTACTCTTTCCTCATCGCCCAGTCACCCTTTCCATATCACCCATCCCCATTCTCTCTATCCTGTCTTCACCCATCAACACTATGTTCCTTCGTCATCACACATCTTTACTCTTTCCTTTTTGCCATCATCCGTCGCCACTCTTCCTCTGCCATCACCCATCCCACCTCTCTCCCTCCCGCCATTACATATCCCTTTTCTCTCCCGCCCGCCATCATAATCATACACTCCCACTCTCTCCCTCCTACCATCACCAATTCACATCACTCCCTCCGCCATCACCCATTTACTCTCTCTCCCTTCCGTCATCATCCATCCTCACTCTCTTCTTTCTGCCTTCACCCATCCACAATTTAATCCTCCGCTATCGCCCATGTACTCTTCCTCCCTACTGCCATCATACATCCCCTTTACCTTTCGGCCATCACCCATCCCCACTCACTCTATCCCGACATCCCCCATTCACACTCTCTTCCTCCCGTCATCACTCGTCCACTCTCTCCCTCCTGCCATCACCAATACACAATCTCACCCTTCCGCTGTGATCCTGCCTCACACTCTCCATCCCGCCAACACCCACTCTCCTTCCCGCTATCACCCACTCCCATTGTCTTCATCCCGCCATCACCGACTTCCACTCTCTCTCTCTCCCACCATCACACTCTCACACTCTTCCTACCACCATCACTAACTCTCACTCTCTCACTCCCCATCCAACACTCTCACTCTCTCCTTCCCATCATCACCCACTCTCATTCACTGACTCCCGCCATCACCCACTCTCACTCTCGCAGTACACCATCATCCCCTCTCGCTCTTTCCCACTCGCTGTTACCCACTCTCGCCCTCTAATTCACAAACAAAAACGTTCTGGTACAACTGGATGACACAAGGCAAAAGCTTCCTGGATTTAATATTCTCCACGGAAGAGGACCTGGTGACCAAGATCACCGTAGGGGAGCCATATGGGCAACCCTGCCACGTCCAGTTACCAGCATATCTAACAATCCCAATCGCATATCGAAGACAGCTTTCGACTCTCAAACTTCGGTAGCTTCAAAAAAGACGTCAGAAAACTTCAACCTACCAGGCTGGATGCAGCTGGGGCCTCGCAAACATTTAAAAGCCAGCCTATCCAAAATACCGGGAGAGGATCACAGACATTCAGGCAGAGTAGTAAAAAGGCTTCTTAGATTTGCTTAACACAATGGAGAACGCTGAGTTGTCGCCGCATACAAACGTAACCCAAAACAGTTCTTCGGGCAGGCAAATAGTAGAAAACCTATGCGAGCTTCGCTGTGTCTGCCAAGGAATCTGACTACTTTCTTCGCGGTAACCTCCAAAAGAGTGAAAATGCAAACTCCAAGCCTTCCATTAGGTACGGGGGATGCATCCTGCGGACGACATCCAATGCCAAGCACCGGAAATGAGAGCCAAAGTTATTACCTTCAAAGCCTACAAATTTGCAAGTTCTGACGGTTTCCTCCCGAGGGTAATCAAGGCAGTCTCGGATGATATCGCCCACCATCTCGTGGTGGTTTTCAACCAGTCTCTGGGAGAAAGGACAGATTCCGTCGACATAAAGTTAGCCAACGTTAACCCATCCACAAGAAGGGTCCAAAAAACATCCCGGAAACAACAGACCCATCAACTTAACCTTATTTATTGGCAAAATGTTGGAGTCCACCATTGCAGACCAAATAGTAGACCACCTGGAGACACATGATCTCCTGGGAAACAGTCAGCACGGTTTCGATGGAAGAGATCATACCTGGCCAGTCTACTAGATTTTTCAACCACATGATAACAATCTACGTCAACTTTAGTGCTATCGATTTTCCGTACCATGGCTTCAAGAAGGCAGTTAAGAAGGTCATTCAGAAGAGACTCCTCACCAAAGTAAAAGTTCTTCAAGTCTTGGATAGAACACGGGCTTTCAGACAGGAGACAGCAGGGGGGAAGGGGGGGGGGGGTGACAAGCGCTGAAAGCTCATCGTGGGTCCTCGTCATAAGCGGAGCCCATCAAGGATCAGTCCTTGGCTAACTTTCTATTCCTTATCTACATCAACGGCCTTGACACAAGCCTCGCCAGCAAATTATCAAACTAGGAGCAAACGCAGCAAGCCCATTAGCTGACGAGTCCAAACAACAAAACCTCGACAGAATCGGGGAGTGGTCGGAGGCATGGCAAATACCGTTCAACACCGACAAGTGCTCAGTTATCTGCATCGGTAATGTGAACGGATTTCCCGACCACAAATCTAGGAGAAAAAAATATGCACCAGCAGAGACCTCCAGTTCTCGAGGCAATGCATAGAAGTAGAGAATAAGGTAAAAAAATCCTTGGGTACATCGGGTGACGATCCAAGTACAAAGACAAGGAAATTGTCTTAACGCTGCACGACACCATAGTCAGGTCAGTCTTGAATTGTGATGACCTGTTCTGATATCACACTCTTCTCCATGACAGGGAGAAGTTAGGAAAGGACAAGCAAGGGCAACCATATGACCACTACCCTCAATCACAGAGGGTACCAGAGAAGAATAATAGGAGTAAAACTAATCACCCTAGAAAATTTTAAACTTCGAAAGCAACTCATTGTGACCTACAATATTCTCGAAGGTTTCAATAACTAAGACCACAGAAACTTGTTCCCGTTGAACGACAAGCCGACCAGAACCACGGGTTGAAACTCCAAACAACGATATTCAACACCGGTCCCTGCATAAATTTCATGAGCTGAAGAAACGGCTACGACTTGAAAGGAGTCCCGTCAGGAGAAATCACGAGCGGATCAGTAGATACGGTCAACTGTAGATTGGATCGGACTCTCCCTGATCTCAACTATCAGCCTACAAGCCCAGGACTATACTAGACAGAGCTGTACTAACAAATAGAACTATTGTAGGAAAAAGGTGAGAAAGGGGGAGTGGTCTTACCGGACACAGCAGGCTAACGGGGCTTTCACTGTTGAGCCCCCAACTTCTCGTCCGCATATCGAACTTGTCGCTGCAGTAAACTCTAGAAATGGTGAACCTTGCAAGCCAGTCCTTGACCGCCAGGTAACTGGGCAAGCTGAAGCAGTTATGGGAAACATGTAGGGCTGGCTCGCCGGAAGAAATTCGTGGTGTTTCAAGATGAAGTGAGTGACGGCCTTCTCGGACACGGCTTAGCTTGTGCAGTCTTCCACACTCAGTCTACTCAACGAGCTCCGTCAACAACAGTGGTGTACCAGGTCATGTGCAGCCTACCCACAACTCGAGGAGGAAACCAGATTGATCAGAACTAGATCAAGTTACTGAACGATTTTTAGAAGGGCTAGGTGTTTCAAGATGGAGAGAAGGGAGGTCTTACCGAACACGGCTGGCTAACAGGGCTTGTCCTGTGTAGTCCCCAACACTCACCTCCCATCACGAACTCCGATCACAACGATATTATAGCAGCCCTGGTAAAATTTAGAAGCCAGAAAGGTTGTAAAACTTCGGGTTGCAATGCGGCACACAATCAGCATAGAAGCTTGGGTGCTGAAGAGAGACTCACTTATGGCAATTCCTCCTCGCTATGAATTTTTTATTCCTTGTAATCCCTTGCAACTCCAACTATTACTCACTTTCACTCTCTCTCTTCCACCATCACCCACTCTCATTCTGTCACTTCCACTATCACCCTCTCTCGCACTTTACCTCCCGCCATCACCCACTTTCATTCTCCCTTTCTCCTGACATCACCAACTCTCACTCTCTACCTCCCGCTATCACACACTCGCACTCTTTCCCGTCATCATCGCTTACTCACACTCATCCCCAGCCATCACCCTATCTTACTCGCTCCCTCCCGTCATCACTCACTCTCACTGTATCTCATGCCATCAACCCACTCTCACTTTCTCCCTAACGCCATCACGCCCCAATCTGGACGCGATTCTACTTGTCGTACTTGGCAGCCGGGATTAATGGTCCCATCGTCGGTTTGTTAACAACAATGCCACTGTGCTGGAAGAGTTGTCGGTGCCGCTCTCTGGCCAACTATCCCAACACAGCCACACAGTGTTTGCCATTGTAACTGGTGTCACTCAAAGGACTGGCAGATTGTGGACGTTACTCACGGGTTCCAGTCATCTATCATTCTTTGTAAGTGACGCTAATACCATTGAACTAAACTTTTGCAGGCAAAACTTAGTAACGGACTAGTGTGTACATTTATATCATATTATTTCAAGATATCAACCAGAATGCTTCGTGCAAAAACAGCATGTTCAGTCAGTATTTGGCTCAGGGTGAAAGGAAAGAGCTACTATCTATTCAACCCATGTAAATGATGATATCGCCTCCATCGGCCACCTCAGAACACAGCTGTCGTGAGCTGTTCATGGAAGATGCGGCAAATTGTAGCCCCAAATAAGCACCCTGGAATTGCAGGGCTAAAGTTCAAAATGACCAGACCATTTATTCCACCAAACTTACTTACCAACATATAACCATCTCTTTATTAGTTTAGGGATTTCTTGCGGCCAGTATACTGTTTATCAGTCTGATATAATCAACTATATCTGTTGACGCTTATCAGTCACGCTCTTCAGTCATACCCACCAGACACGCCCTCAGACACGCCTGCCTGTCACATCAACAGTCACGCCCATCAGGATCGCCTGAAGTCACTCCCCAGTCAAGCCCACCTGTCATAGCCACCAGTCACGCCCACCAGTCATGAGGCCCAGTCGCACCCACTTGTCACGTCCATCAGTCACACACCCCAGTTACTCCCCACCAGTCGCACCCATCTGTCCCTCACCCCAAAAACTCACCTCCAGTCACACCCATCTAATAGTCCTCCTCATCAGTCTCACGCCCCAATCACGCCTACCAGTTATGCCAACCAGTCACACCCAGTAGTCACCCCCACCAGTCACGCCCACTAATCACGTCCACCAGTCACGCCATCAATCACGCCTACCAGTCGCGCCCATAAGTTACGCACATTTGTCAAGTGAATCAGTCACGCCTACTGGTCACGCCACCTTGTCACGCCCTCAGTCGCGACCTCTAGTCACGCTTACCGGGCATGCAAACCAGTCTCTCCAACAGTCACCTCCACCTGTCATGGCTATAAGTCATGCGACCTAAACACGCCCACCAGTTACTCCCACCGGTCCCATCCACCAATCAAGCCCATCACTCACGCCTCCCAGTACCATCCATCACTCACACATTGAGTCACACGCAATTCACGCACACTAGTCTCGCCCGTCAGACACACACACCAGTCACGCCATGACGCTCGTCAGTCCAGCCTACCAGTCACTCTTACTAATCACGTCCACCATTCACGCACACTCGTGACGCCCACCAGGCATGTCCATCAGTCACGCCAGCATAGCACGTCTACCAGTCACAAAACAGTCATGCCCACCATGCACGTCTAAAAGCTACGCTCACCTGTCACGCCCACCAGTCACGCCCACCAGACACACCCATCAGTAACTCCCAGCAGTAACACTCACCAGTCACGCCTTCCTGTCACTCCCACCAGACACACCCTGCAGTCTCACACCCCATTCAATCCCTACCAGGCACTCCCTCAAGTCCCACCGTCCTCCCTGCCAATCACCCCCAAAAGCCACAGCCACCAGTCCTGCTCAAAAGTCCCTCCCACCATCAAAGACCACAGTCACGCCCGCCAGCCACGTCCACCATTCACGCCCACCAGACCCGCCCACCAGTCCCACCCACAAGTCACGCCCACCAGTCACGCTCATCAGTCTTGCCCCTCGTCACGTTCATCAGTCACGCCCACCCGTCTCACTCTGCCCCCATTGCCGCTGCCAGCCAAGTTGAGGCGCGGTCGCCTGGCATCGTTTTTACAGTCAACTTCGCAAAGCCCAAATAATGAAGCAAAGACCAGAGGCGAATAGTAAGTGGGTGGGAGGAGAGGGGAGGGCTGGGGACACTGCGAAACAGGTGAAATGAATTTAATGGAGACACGTACTCAAATAACTTGTTCATTTAATTTATTGGATAACTGAAATTGAGCACCAGGGGTGTTCCAATTGTATTGAAAAACGGAATAAAGAAAGGAATAGACAAAGCCTTGATTTTATCTAATTAAGCAGTTTTGATTCAATTGTTGTCCCTCATTAATTTAGTTGCACAATCTTTGCCTCACTTGCATCTAGACGAATGTTTTTCAGATGCAGCTGACCCAGCTTCTGAACGAATGGGAGTGAACTTAAGCGTAATTGATGAATGATATTCTAAGCGTTTATTCGCATCATCACCAGTCATTATGACTCATTCACATCCAATTTCATTTCAAATAAACTTTTTTCGATAATTGATGGAGTAATATTCCATTTTATCGCTAATGATCTCACAGGTAAAAAGTATGACAGTCCTGGCTGATCCCGTGTGCTCTATTCATCAAATGGAATATGCCTGCTTCTGTGTGAACGTTTTCCCTTCCATCAACATCAGCCATGACTTTCTATTGTGTTTAATATCTATTATCAATAGTTTTATTCCTACTCCGACACATAGGAGCTCGATTCCTACTGGAGATTATTCCTTTATTGTAAGTAAAGGCATGAAGTGGCTGGTATTCAGTGCTGCATGCAGCACCCCAGAGACGGGTACTAAGCGTCTCCAAGGAGACAACTTCAGTCATCCCACGCTGAAGTTGGGCGCCTGTGGGCGAGCGTTCGTTATGACCGGTCAACTTGGAACAAAAGTGTTCAGTTGTTACCGCTGTTTGGGCTGGCAGCGTTCGAAAGGCAACGGAACGAGGCAGTGGACGACCTCAGGGATTCGAACATCTGCATTCAGTGTCTATAGAGAGAGGAGGAGTAGGACCCAGGCAAGTACACTGCCTGAGAATAATAAAAGACATCAATGCTGGTATTCATTTGGAAGCGACCCTCGAACTGGTTGATATTTTCGGAATAGGGATGGTCTCCAAAAAATTCAGGCTATATTAATCTTACAAATGGTTGCCACACATTTTAAGTTAGTTATGCAGCAATAACATATTTGCCTTTTTAATGCGGATGTGGTACAACAAAAAAAATTGAAGACTTTTCTATCGAATTTGCATTGGTGTAAACAAAAATTTAAAGTTGGAATTACGAGGGCTGAAATTTAAAGGCTATCAAAGCATTGCTCCTTCTTTACTTGGACTTATCGATCCTACCAGCCTTCCACCTGCGTAGCTCCCACGTCTCCGTACACGGCATCGAATTAAACACGTACTGAGACTATCTATGCAAGACTTAATAACAAGAGAAACCTCCCAAGTTTAACAATGAACTCTCTTGCCAGTCTATTTCTGGTTGAAGAGGGAGATCCACATGCTTCCTCTTTACAAGGGAGATAGACCTTGACTGCTGAGACAAGTCAATGCGTGTTTAATGCAAACTAGCTGTGCTATATTCAATGCAAAGAACCACCAGCTGTGGCTTGCTTCTGACGTGTTGCCGACATGTTCTTGTGAGGAATGGCAGACCATGTCAGTTTGATGTTAGTGCTCTTATAAGGTTACACTAAAACATAGAAAATAATTCTCTAATACTGAGCAAGAAGTACAGTATATAGTTACCACGTAACATTTTTGTAAGCAATTATCAAAATCACAGGTTGTAATCATACGCTATTTGCATAGTAGATCCCGAGAAGCAGTTTTGACTGTCAACTGTGAAGAAAATCCACTTCGCGTCCAGGTTTGACTGTCTTTTGAACTAAAACTACAGCGTTAGGGATTAGCCTGGAATTAAACACCTCACAGAAAATGGGATTTTTGTTCGACAGTGTTTTGGGCAACGCGAACATTGTTGCTTTAAATTTGCTGATGGGTAGAATCATATTGAGCTGTGACATACTCTTGAACAGTTCTTGTACTCTCCCGGAATCTATTGTTTTGCTGTTGTGTATATTATATGACTATGGAGGCTGGAATTTAAGTGATATTACAATTAAAGGTCTATTTTTTCACCCTTCTCTTCGAAGTTTGAGGGCCTTTCCATTCGTTACTTCACATTAAAAGTTTCTTCTTCTCATTATTTCCTTTATTTTGCAATCCTTTACTTTTACCCAGTTCTTCTCATCTGCCTTTTATTGCAATACTCTTCATTCGTGCTTGGCGCCCGTCACTATTGCCCGGTCTTCATTCAACTGCGTACCTTAAGCGTCCAGGTCTCGTCACAACACTCTATTGTAATACTCTTCATCCGTGCTTGGCGCCCGTCACTAGTGTCCGGTCTTCATTCAACTACATACCTAAAGCGTCCAGGTCTCCCCACAACACTCTATTGTAATACTTTTCATCCGTGCTTGGCGTCCGTCACTATTGTCCGGTCTTTATTCAACTACATACCTAAAGCATCCAGGTCTCCTCACAACACTCTATTGCAATGCTCTTCATCCGTGTTTGGCGCCCGTCACTATTGCCCGGTCTTCATTCAACTACATACCTAAAGCGTCCAGGTCTCCCCACAACACTCTATTGCAATACTCTTCATCCGTGCTTGGCGCCCGTCACTAGTGCCAGGTCTTTATTCAACTTCATACCCGAAGCGTCCAGGTCT
>SDVV010013639.1:0-15048 GCA_016164225.1 Gammarus roeselii | reverse complement strand
ACATAACAGTCATGAACATTAGAGGATCACCAACCAATTTCATTAGTTTCACCGCCCAGTGTTGTAGGGTTTTCATCCTATTCCATTGTCCCTTTCACCCGTAGGACAATCCCGTCGGAATTTATCGGTCAATTGTTCAAGGCCTGCTGCGCGGGCTTAGATTGGGCTCCGGTGAGACTTACATATGTCCCCTTGTTCGTGGTGGTGATGATGGGGCAGGGTATTTACGCTGGAATTATTTAGCCCAGAAAGTGTTTACGACGGAAACAATTCTACGGATTCGTTTTATCTGGAAACTGTTTTCGATCGAAAGTGTTTACGAAGGAAAGATTTTCAATCGAAAATCTGTAGCCTGGAAAGTAGATTGAACATATTGTTCTTTGTCATGAAAGGTTTTTGCTCAGAAAGAGAATTGGGGCGGAACTGTTTAGGATGGAAAGTTGATAGCATCGATTTATTCAGGACTGCAACTATTTACGACGGATTTATTTTTGCTGGAAATACTTACGATCGAATTGTCTTCTGTGGGCAATTCGATTCAGTCGAATGTATTTCAGCCGAAAAATGGTTTTGGCTGAATCTGTTCAGAACGGAAAGTGTTTAGCTGGAAATAATTTTATTTGGGAATATTGACGATGAACAAAAAAACACTATACTTCTTTCCGGTAAGGTTAGGTTAGGTTAGGTCCGGTTAGGTTCGGTTACAGCTAAAAATATACAGTCCAATGGCAACTCACAGGGAAAATAAATTCCATCGTAGATTTTTCCGTCCTAAACACTTTCCGTTCAAAAACATTTCTGGGCCAAACTATTCGATCCTATACAAAACGGTGTCAGATGATTTGGGGTAGTTTCCAGCTAGGATTCTTTACATTGTAAAATTTTCGAGGCAAAATAATCCCAGCGTAAACACTTTCGGTCCTGAGAAATTCCGTGCTAAACAATTTCGGTTCTATACAAATTATTTAAAAATTCGTCCCAGCGTGTTGAAATTTGATCGTGAACGTTTTCCTTCGTATCAACATTCCATCCTATATTTTTCCAAGGTAAGATATGCACTTGTAATAGCTTTCCAGCCTAAACACATTCTGTTCGAAACTAGCCAGCCTAAACACTTTCGAGGCTGAATGTTTCCGTCGTAAACATGCCACCCGTGAAGATGAACCCTCCAGATGCTCTAGTAACGGTTTGAGGATCTCCACCACTCCGATACAATCTAGTGCTTGTAATTATTTCCCTGCTCAAATGTGATTAGATTCGTCACAAAAGACAAATTTATACTCCAGTGCGTACAAGTTCCCGTCAGTTGGGAAGAAATGTTCCTCCTCTTATTTTTTTTAAATAAATGAATCCCCCGAAAAAGACACTTTCCCCCGTGATATTTTCATAGCTGCAACTGATAAACTCCGTGACGATTGTTTGTTTGTTAGATTTAATGACCCGATGATGTCAATGACCATCATTAATCCTTGTAACGAGATTGGTAGCCCTGTTTGATTTGTGCAGTTTGTCAACGTGAAGTAGTTTGCCGGATGACAGGATAAAGGGCTCAGATGAGGGTATTCATTGGGGAATAATGTCATCGTGAAATATTCTAAAGGTCGTGCCTTATATTCCAATGTATATGGGATTAAAAGTGATCTCCTTGTTACGCGGTGTATATGAGAACTATTTTGGACATTATCATTGGTGGTTAATGCCGTTATCGTGGCTTTTTAGGAAAAAAAATTAAGTTAGGTGTTGCTAATTCATGGAAACCAATGTTTCCTGCAGCAGAATCAGAAATGGTACTTATAATTTGTGCAGACGAGGAAAAATTTGTTTGTGGAGAAGAAGGGATCCGTGGAGTTGACCGGTAGAGATCGACTCATCAACCTTATATGTTGTTTCGACGGGATTGGTCGTAGACTATTAGGAACTGAAGTAAACCGAGATGACCATATCAGTACGTCATTACGTCATATCAGGAATCAGTGTCGTCACTATCCCGATCCATGAATGAGTGTTAACAGATGGTAATTTATAATTCAATCTATTTCTAAATCGCTGTTTATATTTATCATAGACTAACCACTCATGTTAATTTGTTAACATGAGTAGTTAAAGTTTACGTTTGATGTTACGGTTGGCTCATGATCGGCGGGATTGTTTGGCGACTTACGGAGTTTGTCTGCAGGGGTGTGTTACCTCTGAAATCAGTTATTGGACAACACTACGGTACACGATTATGCTACGCGATATAATGTAATACATCTTGCACCGATAATTCTGGAGAGATTTACTTGGAAATGATTGGGGATTCGTTGACCGTATCCGACTGCAGTGCCAGCCTCTGGTGCTGCAGGTTGCAAGTTCGACCCTCGGCATGGACACAGCGGTCTTGTGGTGGGGAGATTGAGCGCCTCCCCCCCCCCCTGTATCATCCTAACTTAGCCACCTCCTAATTTGGGGAAACGGCTGTATGTCAATACATACATACATTACACACCAATAACTTTAGAGAGATTTACTAGGAAATTATTGGGGATTTGCTTGGCGTTAATTGAGAATTTACATATGAATTCTGTTGAGGGATTCATTTGAGCTTATAATTGGGACTCTTTGGTGGGGTTTACTTGAAGATTTAAGTTAGATTCTTCTTGTAGTATTCATTTGAAGATTTGATTGAGGATTTTCATAAATGATTCATTTCAAGACTTAAATAGGTATTATTTTTGGGAATTCACTTGACGATTAAGTGGAGGCGCCATTTGATGGATTCACTGGAGGAGTTAATTGTGGATATTGTCGATGGATTCACTTGACGGGTTCATTTGGGGTTCTTTTCAGCGTTTCACTTGAGGATTTGATTAGGGATTCTTTGTAGGACCTACTTCATTATTTATACGGGGTGTAATCTGGGATTTCCTTGGAGGTTCTTTTGGAGATCAACGTGTTGATGTGGAGGCTCCTCTAAAGCGATCAAGATCATCGTCTCAACTGGTGAATTAGAATTCAGTTAGATTATTTTCTTCGATTGAAAGGCTCTTGTTAGCCATATAAGGGAGTATAGTTGTTAGTCATATAAGGAAGTATAGTAGTTAGCCATTTAAGGGAGTATAGTTGGGAGCCATATAAGGGAGTATAGTTGGGAGCAATTGATGCTGCATATTCTCAGCCATAAAGTGGGGCGAACTACTTCCTACAGGATAGATGTGAACGTTCTTTGTATGAATGTGAATACTTCCTATAGGATGTATGTGAACGTTCTTTGTATGGATGTGAATACTTCCTATAGGATGGATGTGAACGTTCTTTGTATGGATGTGAATATGTAATATTTTCTATAGGATGGATGTGAACGTTCTTTGTATGGTTGTGAATTTTTCCTATCGGATGAATGTGAACGTTCTTTGTATGGATGTGAATACTTCCTATAGGATGGATGTGAACGTTCTCTGTATGGATGTGAATACTTCCTATAGGATGGATGTGAATGTTCTTTGTATGGATGTGAATGCTTCCTATAGGATGGATGTGAACGTTCTTTGTATAGATGTGAATAGTTCCTACGGGATGGATGTGAACGTTCTTTGTATGGATGTGAATTCTTCCTATGGGATGGATGTGAACGTTCTTTGTATGGATGTGAATTCTTCCAATAGGATGGATGTGAACGTTCTTTGTATGGATGTGAATACTTCCTATAGGATGGATGTGAACGTTCTTTGTATAGATGAGGATACTTCCTATAGGATGGATGTGAACGTTCTTCGTATGGATGTGAATACTTCCTATAAGATGGATGTAAACGTTTTTTGTATGGATGTGAATACTTCCTATAGAATGGATGTGAACGTTCTTTGTATGCATCTTTGGCCAACGAGTAGCGGAGGTTCAGCGTGTTGAGGTTACTTTGTCCATGTACCCCTTTTATACATCGAGATATGCTTGGCTGGGTTTTCACCCAGTATCAATGGATTCAAGGAAGATGGTAGTGCAGATTTAACATACCCAGCTAATAATCTGTACCTATCAATGTGATGATAATTTGTGGTTGATGAAGAAGAAAGTTACGAAATGGTTGTAAATAATTTCCCGAAGGTTGTGCGCTTAGCCGATGTTCTTTTGATCTTGTGGGTGAGAAGTATTGAGGAATCATTTGTGATTTCTAATCTGAAAGGTAGTCTTTAGAGGGCCGAAAGCAGCGTTGGGGAATCATTTGTAATGTCCTAATCTGAATGGTAGTCTTTAGGGTGATGAGAGCAGCGCTGAGGAATCATTTGTAATGTCCTAATCTGAATGATGGTCTATAAGGGGACGTGAGCAGCGTTGGGGAATCATTTGTAATGTCCTAATCTGAATAGTAGTCTTTAGGGTGATGAGAGCAGAGTTGAGAAATCATTTGTAATGTCCCAATTTAAATAGTAGTCTTTAGGGTGACGAGAGCAGCGTTGTGGAATCATTTGTAATGTCCTAATCTGAATGGTAGTCTTTAGGATTATGAAGGCAGCGCTGAGTAATCATTTGTAATGTCCTAATCTGAATGGTAGTCTTTAGAGGGCCGCGAGCAGCGTCGGGGAATCATTTGTATTGTCCTAGTGTAAATGGTAGTCTTTAGGGTGATGAGAGCAGCGTTGGGGAATGATTTGTAATGCCCTGATCTGAATGATAGTCTTTAGGGAGACGAGAGCAGTGTTGGGGAATCATTTTTAATGTCCTAATCTGTATCGTAGTCCTTAGAGTTATGTAAGCAGCGCTGAATAATAATTTGAAATGTCCTAATCTGAATGGTAGTCTTTAGGGTGACGAAAGCAGCGTTGGGGAATCATTTGTAATGTCCTAATCTGAATGGTAGTCTTTAGGATGACGCGAGCAGCGTTGGGGTATCCTTTGTACTAACCTAATCTGAATGGTAGTCTTTAGGGTGACGAGAGCAGCGTTGGGAAATCATTTGTAATGTCCTAATCTGAATGGTAGTCTTCAGGATGACGAGAACAGCTTTGGGGAATCCTTTGTAATGTCCTAATCTGAATGGTAGTCTTAGGGTGACGAGAGCAGCATTGTGGAATTATTTTAAATGCCCTAATCTGAATGGTAGTCTTTGGGGTGACGAGAGAAGCGTTGAAGAATCATTTGTAATGTCCTAATCTGAATGGTGGTCTTTATGGTGACGAGAGCAGCGTTGGGGAATCACTTGTCATGTCTTGATCTAAATGGTAGGCTTTAGGGTGACGAGAGCAGCGTTGGGGAATCACTTGTTATGTCTTGATCTAGATGGTAGTCTTCAGAGGGCCGAGAGCTGCGTTGGGGAATCATTTATATTGTCCTAGTATAAATGGTTGTCTTGAGGTTGATGAGAGCAGCGTTGAGAAATGGTTTGTAATGTCCTGGTCTAAATGATAGTCGTTAGGGAGACGAGAGCAACGTTGGGGAATCATTTGTAATGTCTCAATCTGAATGGTAGCCTCTAGGGTGACAATAGCAGCGTTTAGGAATCATTTGTAATGTCCTAATCTAAATGGTAGTCTTTAGGGAGACGAGAGCAGAGTTGGGGAATCATTTGTAATGTCCTGATATGAATGGCAGTCTTAGGGTGATGAGAGCAGCGCTTAGGAATCATTTGTAATCTCCTAATCTGAATGGTAGTCTCAAGGGTGACGGAAGCAGCGCTGGAATCATTTGTAATGTTCTTGTCTAAATGATGGTGTTTAGGGTGGTAAGAGCAGTGTTGAGGAATCATTTTTAATGTCCTAATCTGAATGGTAGTCTTTAGGGTGACGAGAGGAGCGTTGAGGAATCCTTTGTAATGACCTAATCTGGATGTTGATTTTTAGGGTGAAGAGAACAGCCTTAAGTAATCAATTGTAACGTCCTAATTTAACTTGTCGTCATTAGGGGGACGACAGCATCGTTGAGCAACCATTTGTAATGTCCTAATTTAAATGGTAGTCTATAGGGTGACGAGAGCAGCGTTGAGGAATCATTTGTAATGTCCTAATCTGAATGGTAGTCTTTAGGGTGACGAGATGAGCGTTGAGGAATCCTTTGTAAAATCTTTATCTGAATGGTAGTCCTTAGGGTAACGGGAACAGCCTTGAGGAATAATTTGTAATTTCCCAATCTGACTAGTAGACTTTAGAGTGATGACAGCAGCGTTAAAAAATCATTTGTAGTGTCCTATTTTGAATAGTAGTCTTTATGGTGACGAGAGCAGCGTTGAGGAATCATTTGTAATGTCCTAGTCTGAGTAGTAGTTTTTAGGATGACGAGAGTAGCGCTGGAATCATTTGTATGTCTTAGTCTAAATGGTAGTCTTTAGGGTGATGAGAGCAGCGTCGAGGAGTGATTTGTAATTTCCAAATCTAAATGGTAGTCTTAAGGGTGACGAGAGCAGCGTTGGGGAATCATTTGTAATATCCTTATCTGAATGGAGGTCTTTAGGGTGACGAGAGCAGCGTCGGGGAACCATTTGTAATGTCCTAATCTGAATGGTAGTCCTTAGGGTGACGAGATCAGCGTTGATGAATTATTTGTAATGTCTTAATCTGAATGGTAGTTTTTAAGGGTAACGAGAACAGCCTTGAGGAATCAATTGTAATGTCCCAATTTGACTGGTCTCTTAATGTGAAGACAGCAGCGTTGGGAAATCATTTGTAATGTCCTCATCTAAATGGTAGTTTTTAGGGTGACGAGAGCAGCGTTGAGGAATAATTTGTTATGACCTAATCTGAAAGGTAGTCTTTAGGGTAACGAGAGCAGCGTTGAGGAATCATTTTTAATGTCTTAATCTGAATATTTGTCTTCAGGGTGACGAGAGCAGCGCTGCGGAGTCATTTGTAATGTCCTTTTCTGAACGGTAGTCTTTAGGGGGACGAGAGCAGCGTTGGGGAGTTATTAGTAATGTCTAATCTGAATGGTAGTCTTCAAGATGACGAGAGCAGTGTTGGGAAGTCATTTGTGATGACCTAATATGAATGGTAATCTTTTGGGTGACGAGAGCAGCGCTGTGGAGTCATTTGTAATGTCCAAATCTGAAGGGTAGTCGTTAGGGGGGCGAGAGCAGCTTTGGGGAATTATTTGTAATGTCTAATTTGAATGGTAGTCTTCAAGATGACGAGAGCAGCGTTGGGGAATCATTTGTGATGTCCTAATCTAAATGGTTGTCCTATGGGTGACCAGAGCAGCGTTTGGGAAGGCATTTGTAATATCCTAATCTGAATGGTAGTCTTTAGGGTGACGTGAGCAGCGTTGAGGAACCATTTGTTATGTCCTAATCTGAATGGTAGTCTTTGGGGTGACAAGAGCAGCGTTGATGCATCACTTGTAATGTCCCAACCTAAATAGTAGTCTCTAGGGTGACGAGAGCAGCGTTGAGGAACCATTGAAAATGCCCTAATCTGAATGGTAGTCTATAGGGTGTCGAGAGCAGCGTTGATGAATCATTTGTATTGTCCTAGTCTAAATGGTAGTCTTTAGGGTGATGAGAACAGCGTTGAGGAATGATTTGTAATGTCCTGACTGAATGGTAGTCTTTAGGGTGATGAGAGCAGCGCTGAGGAATCATTTGTAATGTCTGATCTGAATGGTAGTCTTTAGGGTGACGGAAGCAGCGCTGGAATCATTTGTAATGTCCTTGTCTAGATGAACGTCTTTGAGGGGATGAGAGCAGCGTTGAGGAATCATTTGTAATGTCCTAATCTAAATGGTAATCTTTAGGGTGATGACAGCAGCGCTGAGGAATTATTTGTAATGTCCTAATATGAATGATGGTTTTTAGGGTAACGAGAACAGCCTTGAGGAATCAATTGTAATTTCCCAATCTGACTGGTCGTCTTTAGGATGACGAGAGCAGTGTTGGGGAATCATTTGTAACGTCCTGATCTGAATATTAGTCTTTAGGGTGACGAGAGCAGCTTTGGGGAATCATTTGTTATGTCCTAATCTGAATGGTAGTCTTTAGGGTGACGTGAGCAGCGTTGAGGAACAATCTGTAATGTCCTAACCTGAATAGTAGTCTTTAGGGTGACGGGAGCAGTGTTGAGGAATCATTTGTAAAGTCTTAATCTGAATGTTAGTCTTTAGTGTAACAAGAACAGCCTTGAGGAATAATTTTTAATGTCCCAATCTGACTGGTAGTCTTTAGGGGGATGACAGCAGCGTTGGGGAATCATTTGTATTGTCCTAATTTGAATGGAAGTCTTTAGGGTGACGAAAACAGCGTTGGCGTATCATTTGTAATGTCCTCATCTGGATGGTAGTCTTTAGGGTGACGAGAACAGCTTTGAGAAATAATTTGTTATATCCTAACCTGAATGGTAGTCTTTATGGTAACGAGAGCAGCGTTGATGAACCATTTGTAAAGTCCTAATCTCAATAGTAGTCTTTAGGGTGACGGAAGCAGCGCTGGAATCATTTGTAATGTCCATGTCTAAATGATAGTCCTTAGAGTGATGATAGCAGCGTTGAAGAATCATTTATAATGTCCCAATCTAAATGGTGATTTTTAGGGTAATAAGAGCAGCGCTGAAGAATCATTTGTAATGTACTAATCTGAATGGTAGTTCCTAGGGTAACGAGAGCAGCGCTGGAATCATTTGTAATGTCTTAGACTTAATGGTATTCTTTAGGGTGATGAGAGCAGCGTTGAGGAGTCATTTGTATATATTTATCTAAATGGTAGTCTTTCGGGTGACGAGAGCAGCGTTGGGGATTCATTTGTAATGTCCTGATCTGAATGGTATTTTTTAGGGTGACGAGAGCAGCGCTGATGAATCATTTGTAATATCCTAATCTGAATGGTAGTTTTTAGGGTAACGAGAACAGCCTCGAGGAATCAATTGTAATGTCCCAATCTGACTGGTAGTCTTTAGGGTGATGACACCAGCGTTGGGGAGTCATTAGTAATCTCCTATCTTGAAAAGAAGTCTTTAGGGTGACGAGACCGGCGTTGGGGAATCATTTGTAATGTCCTCACCTGAATGGTAGTCTTTAGGGTGACGAGAACAGCGTTGATGAATAATTTGTAATGTCCTAATCTGAATAGTAGTCGCTCTGGTAACGAGAGCAAGGTTGAGAAATAATTTGTAATGTCCTAATCTGAATAGTGGTCTTTAGGTTGACGAGAGCAGCGCTGGGGATTCATTTGTAATGTCCGAATCTGAATGGTATTTTTTTAGGGTGACGCGAGCACCGTTGGGGAATAATTTGTAATGTCCTAATCTGAATAGTAGTCATTAGGGTGACGCGAGCAGAGTTGGGAAATCCTATGTAATGTCCCAATCTGAATGGTAGTCTTTAGGTTGACGAGAGCAGCGTTGATGAGTCATTTGTAATGTCCTAAGCTGAATAGTAGTCTTTTGGGTGACGAGAGCAGCGTTGAGGAACCATTTGTAATGTCCTAATCTGAATGGTAGTCTATAGGGTGTCGAGAGCAGCGTTGATGAATCATTTGTATTGTCCTAGCCTAAATGGTAGTCTTCAGAGTGATGAGAACAGCGTTGATGAATGATTTGTGATGCCTTGATCTGAATGATAGTCTTTAAGGAGACGAGAGCAGGGTTGGTGAATCATTTGTAATGTGTTAATCTGAATGGTAGCCTTTAGGGTGCCGATAGCACCGTTAGGGAATCTTTTGTAACGTCTTAACTAAATGGTAGCCTTTAGGGTGAGGAGAGTAGAGTTTAGGAATAATTTGTAATGTCCTGATCTGAATGGTAGTCTTTAGGGTGATGAGAGCAGCGCTGAGGAATCATTTGTAATGTCCTAATCTGAATGGTAGTATTTAGGGTGACGGAAGAAGCGCTGAAATCATTTGTAATGTCCATGTCTAAATGAGAGTCTTTAGGGGATGAGAGCAGCGTTGAGGAATCAATTGTAATGTCCTAATCTAAATGGTAATCTTTAAGGTGATGAGAGCACCGCTGAGGAATCATTTGTAATGTCTTAATCTGAATGGTAGTTTTTATGGTGACGAGAGCAGCGCTGGAATCATTTGTAATGTCTTAGTCTAAATGGTAGTCTTTAGGGTAACGAGAACAGCCTTGAGGAATCAATTGTAGGGTGCCAATCTGTCTGGTCGTCTTTTGGATGACAAGAGCAGTGTTGGGGAATCATTTGTAATGTCCTCATCTAAATGGTAGTCCTAAGGGTGACGAGAGCAGCCTCGGGGAGGCATTTGTAACATCCTAATCTGAATTGTAGCCGTTAGGGTGACGTGAGCAGTGTTGAGGAATCATTTGTAATGTCCTAATTTGAATGATAGTCTATGAAGTAACGAAAGCAGTGTTGAGGAATTATTTGTAATGTCCTAATCTGACTGTTCGGTAGTCTTCAAGGTGACGAGAGCAGCGTTTGGAAGTCATTTGTAATGTCCTAATATAAATGGTAATCTTTAGGGGGCGAGAGCAGCGTTGGGAAATCTTTGGTAATGTCCTCATCTAAATGGTAGTCCTAAGAGTGACGAGAGCAGCGTTGGGGAGGCACTTGTTACATCCAAATCTAAATTGTAGTCATTAGGGTGACGTCAGCAGCGTTGAGGAACCATCTGTAATGTCCTAATCTGAATAGTTGTCTTTAGGGTGACATGAGCAGCGTTGATGAATCATTTGTAATGTCATAATTTGAATGGTTATCTATAAGGTGACGAGAGCAGCGCTTATGAATCATTTGTAATGTCCTAATTTGATGGGTAGTCTTTAGGGTGACGAGAGCAGCCTCTAGGAATGATTTGTAATGTCCCAATCTGACTGGTAGTCTCCAGGGTGAAAACAGCAGCGTTGGGGAATCATTTGTATTGTCCTCAACTGAATGGTAGTCGTTAGGATGACGAGAGCAGTGTTGGGAAATAATTTGAAATGTCCTAATCTGAATGGTAGTCTTTGGGATGCGAGAGCAGCGTTCAGGAACCATTTGTAATGTCTTAATCTGAATTGTAGTTTTTTAGGGTGACGAGAGCAGCGTTGAGGAATCAATTGTAATGTCTTAATTTGAATGGTAGTCTATAGGGTAACAAGAGCAGTGTTGAGGAATCATTTGTAATATCCTAATCTGACTGTTCGGTAGTCTTCAGGGTGACAGGAGCAGCGTTGGGAAGTCATTTGTAATGTCCTAATATGAATGGTAATCTTTAGGGTGACGAGAGCAGCGTTGTGGAGTCATTTGTAATGTCTTAATCTGAACGGTAGTCTTTAAGGGGCGAGAGCAACGTTGGGGAATTATTTGTAATTTCTAATCTGAATGGTAGTCTTCAAGATGACGAGAGCAGCGTTGGGGAATCATTTGTAATGTCCTAATCTAAATGGTTGTTTTATGGGTGACGAGAGCAGCGTTGGTGAGCTATTTGTAATATCCTAATCTGAATGGTAGTCTTTAGGGTGACGTGAGCAGCGTTGAGGAACCATTTGTAATGTCCTAATCTGAATGGTAGTCTTTGGGGTGACAAGAGCAGCTTCGATGAATCACTTGTAATGTCCTAACCTAAATAGTAGTCTCTAGGGTGATGAGAGCAGCGTTGAGGAACCATTTGCAATGTCCTAATCTGAATGGTAGTCTATAGGGTGTCGAGAGCAGCGTTGATGAATCATTTGTATTGTCCTAGTCTAAATGTTAGTCTTTAGGGTGATGAGAACAGCGTTGCGGAATGATTTGTAATGCCCTGGTTTGAATGATAGTCTTCAAGGAGACGAGAGCAGCGTTGGGGGATCATTTGTATTGTTTCAATCAGAATATTAGCCTTCAGGGTGATGATAGCAGCGTTAGGGAATCCTTTGTAACGTCCTAATCTAAATGGTTGCTTTTAGGGTGACGCGAGTAGAGTTGGGAAATCATTTGTAATATCCTGACTAAATGGTAGTCTTTAGGGTGATGAGAGCAGCGCTGAGGAATCATTTGTAATGTCCTAATCTGAATGATAGTCTGTAAGGTGACGGAAGCAGCGCTGAAATCATTTGTAATGTCCTTGTCTAGATGATAGTCTTTAGTGGGATGAGAGCAGCGTTGAGGAATCATGTGTAATGTCCTAATCTAAATGGTAATCTTTAGGGTGATGAGAGCAGCGCTGAGGAATTATTTGTAATGTCCTAATCTGAATGGTACTTTTTAGGGTGACGAGAGTAGCTCTGGAATCATTTGTAATGTCGTAGTCTAAATGGTAGTCTTTTGGGTGATGAGAGCAGAAATGAGGAGTCATTTGTAATGCCCTGATATGAATGGTGGTTTTTAGGGTAACGAGAACAGCCTTGAGGAATCAATTGTTATGTCCCAATCTGACTGGTCGTCTTTAGGATGACGAGAGCAGTGTTGGGGAATCATTTGTAACGTCCTCATCTGAATATTAGTCTTTAGGGTGACGAGAGCAGCTTTGAGGAATCATTTGTATTGTCCTCAACTGAATTGTAGTCGTTAGGATGGCGAGAGCAGTGTTGGGGAACAATTTGAAATGTCCTAATCTGAATGGTAGTCATTGGGATGACGAGAGCAGCGTTGAGTAACCATTTGTAATGTCTTAATCTGAATTGTAGTCTTTAGGGTGACGAGAGCAGCGTTGAGGAATCAATTGTAATGTCCTAATTCGAATGGTAGTCTATAAGGTAACAAGAGCAGTGTTGAGGAATTATTTGTAATGTCCTAATCTGACTGTTCGGTAGTCTTCAGGGTAAAAGGAGCAGCGTTGGGAAGTCATTTGTAATGTCCTAATATGAATGGTAATCTTTAGGGTGACGAGAGCAGCGTTGTGAAGTAATTTGTAATGTCTTAATCTGAACGGTAGTCTTTTGGGGGGCGAGAGCAGCGTTGGGGAATTATTTGTATGTCTAATCTGACTGCTTGTCTTCAAGATGACGAGAGCAGCGTTGGGGAATCATTTGTGATGTCCTAATCTAAATGGTAGTCCTATGGGTGACGAGGGCAGCGTTGGGGAGGCATTTGTAATATCCCAATCTGAAAGTTAGTCTTTAGGGGGACGTGAGCAGCGTTGAGGAACCATTTGTAATGTACTAATCTGGATGGTAGTCTTTGGGGTGACAAGAGCAGCGTTGATAAATCACTTGTAATGTCCTAACCCAAATAGTAGTCTCTAGGGTGACGAGAGCAGCGTTGATGAATCATTTGTATTGTTCTAGTCTAAATGGTAGTCGTAAGGGTGATGAGAACAGCGTTGCGGAATGATTTGTAATGTCCTGGTTTGAATGATAGTATTTAGGGAGACGAGAGCAGCGTTGGGGAATCATTTGTAATGTTTTAATCTGAATGGTTGCCTTCAGGGTGATGATAGCAGCGTTAGGGAATCTTTTCTAACGTCCTAATCTAAATGGTAGCTTTTAGGGTGACGAGAGAAGAGTTGGGAAATCATTTGTATTGTCCTGACTGAATGGTAGTCTTTAGGGTGATGAGAGCAGCGCTGAGGAATCATTTGTACTGTCCTAATCTGAATGGTATTCATCAGGGTGACGGAAGCAGCGCTGGAATCATTTGTAATGTCCTTGTCTAAATGATAGTCTTTAGGGGGATGAGAGCAGCGTTAGGGAATCATTTGTAACATCCTAATCTAAATGATAATCTTTGGTGTGATGATAGCAGCGCCTGGAATTATTTGTAATGTCATAATCTGAATGTTAGTTTTTAGGGTGACGAGAGCAGCTCTGGAATCATTTGTAATGTCGTAGTCTAAATGGTTATCTTTTGGGTGATGAGAGCAGAAATGAGGAGTCATTTGTAATGTCCTAATATGAATGGTGGTTTTTAGGGTAACGAGAACAGCCACGAGGAATCAATTGTAATGTCCCAATCTGACTGGTCGTCTTTAAGATGACGAGAGCAGTGTTGGGGAATCATTTGTAACGTCCTCATCTAAATATTAGTCTTTAGGGTGATGAGAGCAGCTTTGAGGAATCATTTGTTATGTCCTAATCTGAATGGTAGTCTTTGGGATGACGTGAGCAGCGTTGAGGCACCATCTGTAATGTCCTAACCTGAATAGTAGTCTTTAGGGTGACGGGAGCAGTGTTAAGGAATCATTTGTACTGTCTTAATCTGAATGTTAGTCTTTAGGGAAGCGAGAACAGCCTTGAGGAATAATTTTTAATGTCCCAATCTGACTGGTAGTTTTTAGGGTGATGACAGCAGCGTTGGGGAATCATTTGTATTGTCCTATTTTGAATGGAAGTCTTTAGGGTGACGAAAACAGCGTTGGGGTATCATTTGTAATTTCCTCATCTAAATGGTAGTCTTTAGGGAGACGAGAACAGCTTTGAGAAATAATTTGTTATGTCCTAATCTGAATGGTAGTCTTTATGGTAACGAGAGCAGCGTTGAGGAATCATTTGTAATGTCCTAATCTCAATAGTAGTCTTTAGGGTGACGGAAGCAGCGCTGGAATCATTTGTAATGTCATTGTCTAAATGATAGTCTTTAGAGTGATGAGAGCAGCGTTGAAGAATCATTTGTAATGTCCCAATCTAAATGGTAATATTTAGGGTGATGAGAGCAGCGCTGAAGAATCATTTGTAATGTCCTAATCTGAATGGTAGTCTTTAGGATGACGAGAGAAGCGTCGAGGAACTATTTGTAATGTCCTAATCTGAATGGTAGTCTTCAGGGTGACGAGAGCAGTGCTGATGAATCATTTGTAATATCCTAATCTGACTGTTCGGTAGTCTTCAGGGTGACAGGAGCAGCTTTGGGAAGTCATTTGTAATGTCCTAATATGAATGATAATCTTCAGGGTGACGAGAGCAGCGTTGTGAAGTCATTTGTAATGTCCTAATCTGAATAGTAGTCTTTAGGGTGACGAGAGCAGCGTTGGGAAATCATTTGTAATGTCATAATCTAAATGGTAGTCTCCAAGATGACGAGAGCATCGTTGGGAAATCATTTGTAATGTCCTCATCTAAATGGTAGTCCTAAGAGTGACGAGAGCAGCGTTGGGGAGGCATTTGTTACATCCAAATCTGAATTGTAGTCATTAGGGTGACGTGAGCAGCGTTGAGGAACCATATGTAATGTCCTAATCTGAATAGTAGTCTTAAGGGTGACAAGAGCAGCGTTGATGAATCATTTGTAATGTCCTAA
>SDVV010013638.1:0-15048 GCA_016164225.1 Gammarus roeselii | reverse complement strand
GGCCGCCAGCATCCTCCCGGCCGCCAGTATCCCCCCGGCCGCCACCAACACCTTCCCGGCTATCAGCACCTCCGCGGTCACCAGCACCGCCACGCGCACCGCCCCTAGCACCACGACTCACCACCGCAGTCGCCCCAGCACGACCGCCACCGCCTCGATTATCACCAGCCAGTGCACAACCAGAGGAAATCCCGGAAACAACAACAGGCCCACTCCAACCAGCACCGGTACCAGCCCCATGTCCCACAGCAGCCGCCAATAATTCACTTCTCTCCTCTCCGTCACCTTCTGATGCCTTGAGAGCACGCCTCCGAGTCAGCAACTCTCCTCTTTGCCTGTAGGTTAGGTCTTTCTGGATGTAAAGACTCCTTGGGAGGCAGTACACCTCTGCGCGCCAGCAACCTAAAAGAACAGCACGGTACAAGCACTGCAGCAGGATGCTGGTCAGAATGTGCTCTAAAGGACATTCAAAAGATTCAATTACAACATTATTAAAATAATTCATCAGATTCATATATTCATAGGGACACACTGCCTGATTGTCTTACCTTGCTTCCACACACATTACCTCCCTAGAAAAAATGTCAGATTTTTAGACTTTCTATCACGTGGGCCTATTGCAGTGGGTAAAAAAGCCCACTTTTTTACTATCTGATAACATTCTAGATCTTGCTCTCACATCTGAGGAGAATCGTGTTGGCGAGTTATCTGTGCCTCTGCTGCCTTGCTGCCAGCATTCTCCTGTTGTCTTTGAGTATATCTTCAGTGGGGAGGGGCCGGAGCACATGGTCATGAAGGAGAGACGCCTTTGGTGTAAGGGGAAATAAGACAGGATTTCAGAGGCTGTCTCAGGTGGACTGGGGGCTAGAATTCAGCTATTCTTCAGTGTGTGAAGATTTTTCATTCTTGCAGTCAGTTTCGATGTCCCTGTATAGCATGAATACTTGCATGTTAGGAGGGTGGAGGGCCGCTACTCTGCCATTGCTTTCGAGAAGTTTTACACATTCAGAGCGCTGAATAGGAGCTACAGATTTTTTTTTGTTGATTCTCCCAAGAAATGCAAATCAAATTTAATAAACAGACCTGATAACCAGAAGTTGTTTCTTGCTTATATCAGAAAAAATGATTGGTTGTCCAGCTGTTGGTCCTCTCCATCAGCCTGGTGGTGAGATAGTGCAGGATCCTGGCAGGATATGGATAGTCTTTGCTGACTGTTTTTGGGAGTTCGTGTTAGTGCAGCTCCTTCTCACCATGCTCCTTTCCAGCTATTTGCCAAAAGTTGGTCAAATGTTGATTTCTCTAGGGGGAGGGTCAAGCATATTCTCTTGGCTCTAGATCCCAGTTACAGTATGGGACCAGATAGCCTTCACCCACATCTGCTGGGCAGCTGTGCTGATGAGCTCTCTTTCCCTCTGTTTAATTTTTTAGAAAAAAGTGAGGATGGGAACAGTCCCTTAAGTGTAGAGCAAATAAATAGTTGTTCCAATATTCAAGGCCCGCACTGATCCCCTGAATATAGACCTGTAAGCTTGACATTGGTTTGCTGCAAATCAATGGAGAGAATGGTTGTATCTTGCTAGACTATCTTGAGAGCAAAAATATCATATCAACTAATCAGTATGGTTTTCAGAGTAATTGCAGCACTGAAGACCAGTTGCTGTTGACCTATGATGATGCTGGGAGGTGGTTTGATGAGTGATATGTTGTGGAAGTCATAATGCTTGACTTTTAAAATCATTTAATATGGTGAGTCATTGTGTATTTTTGTCTAAGCTGAAGTCTTTGGGTGTTTGTAGTTCATTGCTGACCGGGATCTCTGCATATCTTTCTGGCAGAGTAATGAGTGTTTGTTAGTGGCAGATTGAGCAGACCAGTTGATGTGACTAGTGGTGTTCCTCAAGGCTCTGTCCTTGGACGACTGCTGTTCTTAATTTACATTAATCACATCTCTAATGGTCTTGCATGCAAATTCAAGGCATTTGCAGATGATTCAAAGTTGTACCTGGGATACTCACCAAAGAACACTGATCTTGCTGTTCGGGGTGTCCAGTCACTCCTAAGTGTGTTTGATTCAGTTGATTCTGTTTCAAGGTCCTGGAATCTTGGATTGAATTCAGATAAGTGTGATTAGGTGTGCTTTAATAGAGGTCAAATTGATTTTGATGACCTGGAACCCATTAACCAGTACTTCCTGCAAGGTAGAGCATTAAAGTTTGTGAGTGCACATTGAGACTTGGGTGCCAGTGTGGATACAAGTCTCAGATTTGTGTGATGGCTGCAAAGGCTGGTGGATTGGCAAAGTGTTTATTGAGATCCAACTGTCTGCAGGTCCCCGGAGTTTATACTGCCTGTTTATCCTGCATTTGTAACACCAGATATTGTGGGGACTGCGGGCTGCTTGAATCTATTCAGAGAAAATGGACCAGAAATATTGAGGGTCTTGCAGATGTGGACCTTATTAGTCCTTTGAGAAGACTGGATTTGTTTTTACTTAAGGATTGGCTTCTGAGGGCAGACCTGATAAAATACTGGAAGATTTGGCATGGTAAATCAGAGAATTTGCTAAATATGTTTTCACTGGCTCCAATAGTTGGCACTAGGGGTCATTTGCTGAAGTTGATGGTTCCTCCTTGCTCTTCTGATGCTCGCAGCAGGTCTTTCAGTGTGAGAGGTTTTAGTGTATGGAATAGCTTGCCTGCTGATATTGTGCAGTTGACAGAGATCACTTGCCATGAGCAAGTTCTTGCTGTGCTGATATATGATGAATTTTTAGATTTTGACTGAGCAGATTCAGTTTTATTTGTATGTCCTATCGAATGTGTATATATATATTTTTAGATTTTGTGTTGTGACCAACAGGATTGCTGTATGATCAGTTGCCTGAAGCACAGATTTCTGGATCTGTATCATTGCTTTTCTGTATTATTTTCTGTATCATTGCTCTGTCTTGCCTTCGCGGTTCTGGAGTGCTGTGGCATTTGAGCCTCCTGTCTTGCTCTGCACTCAGGCTTTCCCTGGGGTGCTGGGTGGTCTTGTGGCCACCAAGGTGAGAAACCACCTTACGCATCAGAACGGTGTGCACACAGACAGCACTCATCCCTCTTCTACACACTCAAACATTTTAATTTCAGGGGAACACAATTCATTAGAAAGCTAGTGGATCCGGCCCATCCCTGCCACCACCTACTAAATCCAGGTGAAAGCAACCAAAATTTAGGTAACACACAGGCATCACACTTTGGCTCTCATTACACCACCATTCCCCAACCTATAGAAAACATATATACGCATCAATAGAGACACACACTTCACAATTTTTGCACTGCTAATCATCAAGCCCACAAAGTCCTACAGTCACTCACCAGATGTGGATTTTGAGGAGTTGTGTGTAACAGGGGTCATCTGAGCAGTGATTGCATGATGTATTGATGGATTCTGTGGGTTGCAGTTTGCCCATTCTGTTATAGAGGTCACAGGATGGTAAGACATGGAACAACTACACAAACTCTTTGTGCTAACTTTGTCTGTGTATGTATTGGGAGGTTCTTTAATGTTTGGTGCAATAAAATGTGAAATGGTCTACTTGCTGTTGTTATTGAATTGTCTTCAATTTCTGTCTTCACAATAGGATTGGCCAAATACTTGTGCAATCAGTTGTTAGAGCATTTCAGACTGGTTGTGTTTCCAGTCTTTTTGACAGTTTTGTGGTTTGACATGGCTGATTTGCCTGTTTTTTTTTTTCATTTTGTATGTTTTTTTGTTTTTATCATTTATGAGGGGCTTTGGGCATGTTGTCTGACAGCCAACATTGGTGTGCATCCCTTCGGGCTTCTTCCTGTTTGGTTTGCTCAGTTCTTGGTGGTGCTGGCCTCTTGTGGCCAGGTGCACCTGATAAGCTTGTTTGCTGAGCTCTTTGGAGCTGCAAATGTAAGAAACAAAAAGAAAAAATGCCCGCACTGTTTCATGTAGAAAATGGGCTGTTGTTGATGGCAGGTTCAGAGCGGCTGGCAGAATAAATAGTCAACAAGGAATGGAATTGGCTGACATTTATAAATTGATTATTAGCAAAGAAAGGAGTCAATGTTCAATATACTATTTCTGGGTAGTGAAGCCTATGGAAATATGAGGGATAGCAGGAATGGGTAGGGTAAGATAGCTACTTAGGAAGGGCAGTGGAGAATACTACAAGGAAATGCTTTGGACAACATATGATCAAACGATCAAATATGGCTGCAAAGATGACCAAATGTTGCATGTTCAATAATATCGGAAGCATGTGACAAGCTACTGCTGGAAAACATGCTGAAAGTGATATGCTGCTGTGGTGATGTATGAGTTTTACAGTTGTGTTTTGGACAATAGTTGTGCTTGAAAACCTACAATGGATAAGAGATTTAGTTTTTGGAGATACTGCATACAGTCCAGTGGTTACTTTGCATGGGCTCAAGGCAAAGAATGCAGACTGACCTGAGAGCCAGTGTTTCATTATGGCTACAGTTCCAGTTTGCAGAAGGTGCAAGATATGTAGGCAAGATTTTACAAATGAGGAATAGTCTCCATTCCCGAACAAATCTGTCAGGGCCTCAACATTTGTGAACATGGATATGGATGTCTCCAGAACATGTTAATGTGGATGAAAATGATTCCTAGATCATCTAGAGATCCTAAATTGGTCTGAGAAAAGCTGTGAAGATATCTCTCCTCAGTCCTAACTTCTGCAGACATCCATATCTATGTTGACAGCATTTGTGTACATGGTTATGGATGATTCAAAATCTGTCTCCAGAATTTGTTGATACGGATTCAAATTATTCCTAGAACTTCCAGAGATCCTAATTTGGTCCCAGTAAAGTCTGAAAATATTTTTCCTTATTCACAACTTCTGCATACAGGTGTTGACTGAATAATCTTTCATAATATCAATGGGTCAATAATGTGTATTCACCATATGCCCTTTTCTGTAATAAATATTGATGAAAAACAAATTCAAGTCCTTTTCTGAGTCAGCAAATATACAATCCAAAGTTATTTCATAAATTTGGCCTTTCTCATCTATATCTCTGACATGTATTATGAGTTGAATTTGTATAGCTACCAGTTTGATTGATATACTATTTTTTTCTCTATCTTAGTTTTTCATGAAGAAATGCTGCCTATCTGTCTTAATTCTTTACCAGATTGTTACCACTGCCTAGTCCATTGTGATGAGCTTTTTTATATTAACAGTTGCTGTGTAATACATTGCAGAAATTTACAGTTTTTTACTGCCCATTATTTTGTTGTGCTTTCATAATTCTGGTGCTACAGCCAGTGTCTGTATGAGCAGAAATTAGCAGACAACTTCTCTGTTACTCCCAAGATGTTTCACTCCTATATCAGAGGAAGAAAGAGGGACCATCCTTCTGTTGGTCTTCTGAAGCTTCCATCTGGTGAGGTTGTTACTGGTCAGAAAGACATGAGTCAGCTGTTTGTAAACTCTTTTTTAATCTGTTTTTGTGGATGCTGATCCTGCCGGCCCTTCCCCACATCATTTTTTTCCTGGAAAATTTAATGGGATTTGTGTGACTAGACTGTTAGTTTTGCAGGTTCTGGGTTGTTTAGACTCAAGTTCTGCCCCAGGACCTGATGGCATTCACCCTGGTGTTTTGAAGTCATGTTCTTGGCAGCTGTCATTGCCCTTGTCTCTGATTTTTGCAAAATCATTGGACCTGGGAGTTTAACCGGAGGCCTTTAAGGAATCTTGTGTTGTTCTTATATTCAAGTCTGGTTCAAAAATTACCCCTCTCAATTACCAACCTGTGAGTCTTACTTCTGTTTGCTGTAAGGTGCTGGAGCGGATTATTGTGTCCCAGTTGATGTCTTTTCTGGAAGATTCTGGCATTTTGTCTGAGGGTCAATTTGGTTTCAGGGTGGGAAGGAGCACTGAAGACCATATTTTGCTTTCTTATGGTGAGATTGCTGATTGGGTAGATGAAGGAATGGTTGTTGATGGGGGTCTTTCTGAATTTTTCTAAAGCGTTTGATGTGGTCAGTCACTCGGTTTTGTTGGACAAACTGAGATGTGGGGGTATTCCGGATGGACTGTTAGATTGGATTCATAATTTTCTGATAGAGAGGCGAATGTGTGTTTCTGTGGGGAGAGTTGTCAGTGACTGCCAAGATGTGACAAGTGGTGTGTCCCAGGGTTCTGTGCCGGGTCCGCTCTTGTTCCTGCTGTATGTTAATCATGTTGCAGCAGGTGTGGCTTGTGAGTGGAAGGCCTTTGCTGACAACTTCAAACTTTATTTGAGTTTCCCCCGCGGTGTACAAGCAGTTTGCCTGGGTGTGTCTTCCTTGCAGAGGGATCTGAATTTGGTGCAGTCTGTGTCGTTATCATGGAATCTCTCGTTGAGCATTGACAAGTGTGTCTATGTGCGTTTTTACAGGGGCCTTCTTGAATTGGAGCAGATTGATGATAGAACTGCTTATTATTTGAATGGTGTGGTACTTGAGCTTGTCAATTCCTTCAGAGACTTGGGAGTGCTTGTTGACTCAAGGCTGCGGTTCCATCTCCACGTGAGGAGTGTTGTAAGAAAGGCTTTGACTCTGGCAACCAGTCTGCTCCGCTCTACTGTCAATAGGAGTTTTGTTTTCATGGTCTCTTTGTTTATTACTCATATAAGACCCATCTTGGACTACTGCTCATGTGTGTGGAATGGGGGATATTTGGGGATCTGAGACTGTTGAAGTCTGTGCAGAGGAGGTGGACCAGGGAGATTGATGGGCTGGGTGGAGTGAACTAAGGTGAGCGGGTCAAAGCAATGCAGTTGTTTTCTGTGAGGGGGAGGTTGTTGCATTCTGATTTTGTGGAGTGTTGGAAAAAATTTCATTGTTCTGTTGATTCAGGTTTGTCTGCTCTGTTTGAGAGATCTCCAGATGTTGGCACACATGGGCATTCTTTCAAGCTGGTGGTTCCTAACTGTCAGATAGACTAAAAACGCAGATTCTTTTATTCCTACTGTGCGCAGATTTGGAACCGGCTGCCCGCTGATGTAGTGCAGTGTGATTCACTTCGCGGCTTCAAGAGGACCCTGGCAGAGGAATTGGGGGCAGTGTTTTATGAGTTTTGCTGGACTCAATTTGATGTGATATTGTGGCTTTGTTTGTGTTGCTGACAGTTGTGTGCTAGTGTTGACTGTCTTCATTGTTGTGTGTTCTTGGGACCTATTGAGCGCATTCCGACCAGCGTCCTGCTGCAGTGCATGTACGGTGCTGTTCTTTTTGATTGCTAGCGCGCTGAGGTGTACTGCCTATCATGCCTGCGTGCCCTGTTGGCGGGGCTTTTGGGGCTGTGGGGACTGCAAAGGTGAGATACTGTGTCATTTGCACCTTCTGTTCTGCTCTGCACTCTGGCTTTGCTGGGGGTGCTGAGCAGTCTCGAGGATACCAAGGTGAGTAAAAGCGCGCAGTCATGTTTGCCAAAGTTGTACTACCCATAACTACATATAGCTCTAGTTGATAGCTGTCATATGCTACAAAATGTAAAAGGCTTTTCAACATATTAAACAGCTAATATAATTTCAAAATAAATCACATTTGAGACGAATAATTTTCTTGAAGCCATCAGTTAGCTACCTCTCAGGATTGTGTAAATGAAGCTTCCTGAACTAATTTTGTTGCCAAATTTAATAGCTCAAATGCAGGAATGCATAGCTTCCTCCACATTGTTATCAAGTAGAATTAAAATATCTGTGAAGTTATGTAATTGTTTCACCACCCTTTTGTAAACTACCATAGATTATTGTAATAAAGCAGCTTATTTTTTAGTTTATTCCTTGATGATATTTTTTTCTGTTATCCTACAGTTTCCCATAAATCTATTTGGAGAAGGAATCAATCTACGCCCTTTTGATGCCAACTACCGGTGCTACTCTGTGTCAATGTTTCCCAGCAGCGACAAACAGGCTGTTGAAGATGGTGGTAAAAGTAAGTTCTGTTGACAATTCCTTTACAAAAATTACCATGGCTTAGAAAGAGCAATAGCTTATTGGTTGTTTATGCTTGTACTAATTAGTAGGCTAATTGTATCATGTGGAGAGAAGAATTGCTTTAAATTATCAAATTTTTTTGAGTTGAGCATGTGTTAATGATAACATGATGGTGGTGGGGCTGGTGGTCATGAAGTGAGGCTGGTGGACCAAACTAGGTTGTTGTTTGACTTTTGAGATTAAAAAGATTTATTCTGAAGTAGTGTCTTGAAAGAGAGCCCACACAGCCCATATGTCTGCCTAATTTGTCACCTGAAGTATTTATGAAGCTTTCAGTATTTATATTCATCTTGGTTTTATAAATTTGATCAACAATTGCCAAAATACAAATTAAAAGGGTGTTTGAATGGTATTTAGCTATATTAAAGTACTAAAAGATCATGAAAGGGAAAGGTTGTGCAAGGAAATAGCATTTAATGATGATACTCAGAACTCAAATCAGCACCTGAAGAGAAAGCCACCGACCAACAATTTTGATTTGAGATTCTCTGTTTCAGTCCTTGTCAAACCAATGCTGACTGGAGGCAATGTTGAACACCACTTTATGATAAGCTGCTACCAATGCTGAGCTCCTTCTTTACTGTGCTATTACCAATACCGGGCACTATATTAACTGTGCCTTTGTCAATGCCGGACCCCTTTAAACTAATTTAGCGCACTTTTGGTACAGTTTGTCAATCCATGACTTGGAAAGTTTTATTTTATTGCCTTTAGAAACTTTTGCTGGAAATTTGTTCCATCACTCAACAACGCTCTATATGTGAAGGAATTGTGCGTGATTTCAAGTGAAAAACTCTTACCAACACTTTTGTATCCATTATTCCTAGTCACTCTGTTGTCAACTAGAGTGAGAAAGCTTGCTTGGTTAATGTTTTCCTAAGCATCTTGCATAATTTCCAAACTTTGATCATGTCACCTCTGACTCAGCATCTCTAGCAATAAAGCATGAATTTGCATAGTCTGTCTTCTACCATTTATTCTGTAGCAATGGAATTAGTTTGGTAGCTGTAAATTAAACTTTCTCTAATTTAATAACATAATTTCTATGATTTTGAGACCAGAATTTAATGGAACAATTTTGATGTAGTCTAACAAATACATGGTATAACCTAAGAATACAGTGTCTGTTCTTGTATCTGATAGTGCAGGATTAGCTACCTAGCATTTTTTTTTGCAGCATTGTTACACTGCTTGCGGCTTTTTTAGTTGTTACTGATGATTAACACTAAGATCTCTCTTCAGTGACAGGAATCCATTTCTTTCCAGACATTGAATTTTTGTGCTTGGTGTCAAGATGACCAATGTGCATAACTTTACATTTGTTGACATAGACTCTGATTGGACCTTTTCTGATCAATAAACAATTTTGCTTGGGTTGAATTGGATCTACTGACTTTGTGTTTGGTTAGCACTTTTCTAGCTTAGTATTGCCTGCAAACCTGCTAATGTTTGAGAGCAGTTTTCTATCTAGATTGTTAAATTGGTTCATGAATATTATGAACAGAACTGCTCCTTGCATTTATTCTGGAGGTTTATTCTTTATTCTGGAGGTACACTACTGTACTGTGAATGCTTCACTCCTGCTGGCCTCACTCAGTGGGTGGTGCTGCTGAAGGAGGCTGCAGAGGTAAGTGACCTTTGTTTCAATTTGTTCAATACATGACATTTTTGCTGTCCAAACATGACTGTGTTGGTGGCGTGAGGTCGTGGCACGCCTCTCTCTCATTCTCTTCACTGTTGCGTTGATAGCAACTACATTTTCCATACAAACCTGGAGTGCAGACTGGACCTGGGTGTCAGGAATAGGTAGGTGTGGTATAGAGGTTGCTAAGTAATGTTGATTGGATGCTGGGACTTGCTGGGCTGTGGAAGCAAACTTGGGCTACCAAGATGAAACCAAAATCTTTTTGAAGATAACTTCTGTATTGTAGAGGTTGTCTACAGCATGATACCATGTTGTTTTGTTGGTTTTCGTATGTATGAGCACTAAAAATATTTCCATTCAGTTCCAACACGATCATTGTTTCTCCCACCATTTCAGTTATCATGCCACCATCAGCTTTGGAGATGCTTACCCGCCTGAATGTTGAATACCCAATGCTATTCAAGCTCACCAACCACCGAAACAAGAGGCTCACACACTGCGGAGTGCTTGAATTTGTGGCAGATGAAGGCAAGATCTACATACCTTATTGGGTGAGAAATGCCAAAATAAACATTGTTATTCTCTTACAATCGATTTAATGTTTGCCATATATTGATCTCCAAATATTAGCTAACTTAAATGTGTGGCATATAATGATCTATAAATGTTAGCTAGCTTGCTCAAATAAAATAGTTATCCATCAGATTATCATATGCCTGGCAGTGCAACTGAGTAGATTGTTTTGGTACTACTCAGCTTGTGGTTGTAATTTTTTCAGTGTCATCTAAATCATAGTAGCTACTCTGTTGTTACCCACTTGTATGTGTTGTTGGAAGTGTGACCCCTGGGATGCATTTTAATTGTTGGGGGATAAGTGTACCTACCCTCAGCCAATCTTTTGTTCTTTCCTCATCTAACTCAGTCAACTCTTTGACATAGCTTATTAAGTTCTGTAGCCAAAAAAATATTTCAATTGAAGAAGTTTATCATTATTATGTATTCATATCTACCCATTCTTCACTTCCTGTGTTCAGATGATGCGCAATTTGCTCCTGGACGAGGGCGACAATGTGCAGGTGCAATCTGTGTCAGTGCCTGTTGCCACTTTCTCTAAATTTGAACCACAAAATGTCGAGTTCCTTGATATTACCAACCCCAAGGCAGTGTTGGAGAATGCTCTCAGGTAGGGCATCTGATAAGAATATTCTAGCTCTATCTGATTAGGATGTTTTTACAAAATATTTAGCTTATATTGACAGGGCACCTATTTTCTGAAAGCAGATTTTGTGTGAAGGATTTCATGAGAAACTTGACGATATAAGAACAATTTTTTAATCTGTTAGTGAACCAAATAAGGATACAACTAGTCAATGTGGGTGAAATTATCTCAAGCTACACTGGGTTAGTGGCCACCCATGAGGGAGCCCACATGAGTTACTCACCATGGTGAGAAACTCATGGAGGCTAATTTCGGTAGGCCTCTGGGTTTCGGGCGGTGCGCTGGCCTCTGGTTTCATTGCCAATAGACGTTGAATCGGGTCTCAGCAACGTCAACACTGAGGTAGTTTCACTTTAAATTTCCAGAAACTTTGCCTGCCTAACCACCGACGACGTGATCGCCATCAACTACAATGACCGCATCTACGAGATGCGCGTGTTAGAGGTGCGCCCCGGCAACGCCGTCAGTATCATCGAGTGTGACATGAACGTTGAGTTTGCCGCACCTGTCGGCTACCAGGAGCCAGAGCGACCCGACCACTCAGCCAACGGAGGCTCAGCGTCGGCACAGTCTGCGGTGAGACGGGAACAGGGCAGTTGTCACGGCCAGATATATTAGAGAAAATCTTTAACATAATTTTTAATAATAATCAATCCTACTATCACAATAGCAATGAACACTAAGTAGTCTCTATAAGCCCACAACTTTGTGTTGGACCAACATCTACTGGACTTTTTTTACGCTGAAATCTGGAACAAGCTGGTTGAATTTGTTCACAATGTAAGCAAAATAGATAATCATAAACCCCACACAATTCCAAATCGAGAATGTTTGTATATTGTCTCCGTCTTGGATGTTTTTTCTACAAATTTATTATAAGACATGAAAATATTCTTCAGAAACGTAGCTGTAAAGTATGTCTCGGAAGAATAAATGAAACACCGAGTACATTTTGTTGAACAGTGCATCAATTGATGATAAATAACTAAGTCTCAGCATCAACCGTGAAGTATTGTTTACAGTCTTTTTATTTCAGCTGAATAACAAGGATTTTGGACTATCATTCCAAAAGCTGTGTCCCTGTTCGTCCCTACGTTGTAACACTCGTTTGAGTGGGTTTTCAAAATGCTAAAGATCTGCCATTAATGCAAAGATTTTGACAATTTATAGTTTGAACTAAAGAACAAAGCTACAACATGCCCTTTTTCAAAATTAGTTCCGTTTTACTGAACTTGACCAGTTGAAGTCCATATCCTGCCTGCCTTCATGTGAACTGTTCTCAAATACTAAGGATTTGTAAAAAATGAATTAATTTCGATGCTAAACTGCCTAAATTAATAATCAGAACCTCACCACATCACCTTTTTTTGTAAATTACTGTTTGTTCTTCAAATGGTGCTGTGAACTAAATGATTTTTCAGGTGTTGATCTTCACACTATTTTAGAGAGAAGGTTTTCAAGTGCCAAGGTTTTGACAATAAGGCATAGATTTTGACAATTCATTACGTGACAATTCTTACCGCCATAAGCAATTCTCGTTGGCTCTAAAAACAAGTGTTTTTCCGTATTGAGCTTATGTCGTTTTGTAAGTCTTGTGCTCCATGCCTTATGCCCTTGAAGGAAGAGAGAGATAGAATCTTGGCGTTTATGGCTGATCACAGCGTAGCTGCTACCCGACCCACAGCTGTGAGGACGTTCTCCACTCGTGCTGTGGCATGTTGCTGCCCCATTTACCAGTCTGATCCCGGCTCATCGTTACGTTAGAGTAAAGAATTTTACTCACAGTGATGGTACCCACTGATTAGAGGTAGCTAGATCGGGAACACAGCTGAGGTACTTTTCCAATCGACTTTTGAACCTTGTGATGTTTGCCGTGAATGACAATTGTGGCACACGTTTGATCTCACGTATTTCCAGTGGCACTCGATTGAATAATTGAGCTGCCTGGCACGTGAAATATTTCAATGCTACGGTTTGCATCATTTTGCCGCCCATCAGTGATGGGACTTGAAAGCAACACATTCTGCCAATCCTTGACTGGCTTGACAGATTTTTCCAAATGTCTATGACCATGAAACTTTCATAACGTTTTTGGTGTGAGTATACCTTCAAGGCTTTCAATCTTTCATAAAAATAAATTTCTTTGACCTCTGTAATTTTTCAAGGGGAAGCTTCTTTGTACTGCTCTAAATATTTCTATTTATGTGTGGTCCAGAGAAGTGAGCAATAGTCCAAAGTTAGTTGAATTTGTTGTTTCCAAAAGTAAACATTGTCCTTCTAACTCTTCACTGAAAGGTTCTCATGGCACAGGCTATGTAGTCTTCTGCCACTGATCTAGACCTTTGCAATTTGTCTATTGAATAAAGCATTGTTTTGTATTTGAACGCTTAAATCACATAGGCTTTTTTTCTTCAATGGATGCGTAATTGCTGGAGTGATCTAAAAACTTTTAGGTCAGATTTTTTTCCATATCTTGGTAATATAAATTTAGATAGTTGAATTGGATGTTGTTGTTGCCACACTGCTCAACGATTTCTTCCAGATCAGCTTGACCATTTTCTACTTCAAAATGCCTAGTGCTCTGCAGAGAGTGAAGTACATGCCTTGTGGCACCACACAACGGACTTCCACTTGTGCAAAATTTTCCCCAGAGACTTCTCAAACTTCTTAGGCTGCGCCAATAATGCTTGGATTTTGACACTTCACAGTTCAATCTAAAGAAGAGTGCCATTTGTGCAGCATGGCTTTTTATTGTTCAAAATTAAGCTCTGATCTTCGTCAATTTTTATTTTACTTTTGCTGCACTTTTTTGGACTAGGCCATATTTCAAATTGTGATCGTCTCATCTTATACAAGAGCCGGCGGTTAGCCTTATTTCAGGTTGTGATCGGCACATCTTATACGAGAGCTGATTATAAAAATGATAAGGCTTTGTCAGTAATGGATCGATTTATACACTTTACAGCTTAAATTATATAACCAAACCAATTCCAGAGCTTTACGTCAGCTTTTTAAAGTTTCTTTTTGTTGTTTCCAAAAATTGCTCTCAAAACTTAACTTGGCTAATTTTCACTTATGATGCCACTTATATAGGTGTGATTATTCAACAAGCAAAGGCTTTGCCAATAATTCATATATTTCAGTGTATTTGATGGAAATTAAATACCAGCACCATTTGCATAGCTCTAAGTTCATGTTTTGTCTTCTCCACCATCTTAATATTCGTTCTGACGGTAGCTGTGTGTGAGCAATCCAACGCCCCTTGGGAAAAACTGTTTCTGGAATTGAAACTTTAATTAGCTATCATAAATAAATGTCTGCTACAAATTGAACATTTTTTTTACAAGGAAACAGGCGATACAGGGATACATGATCGTTCCACTGCGGCGGACAATGTCTAGTCCTTCATGCAATAAAGTCCTACCCTCAGGAGGAGTCTGAAGAGCACGAGGTACTGACCGCAGCTGCTGCTGCTGCTGCTGGTAGCGATGGCTACCTTGCCTTCCAGGGAGCAGGAAGCAGGCTAGACGGAAAAAATAAGAACTTGCACACACCACTCAAAGAACTTGTTCAAAACGTGAGTACCGTTTGGCCTGGTTCCTTGTGAGCCTGGGCATCAAAGCAACTGATGCTTCATTACTTGTAACACGATGCATTATTAACATTCAATTTCGACCCGGTTTCGTTTTCATTATGTTATTAGATATGAAACTACTTTCTTTCTGATACATTACTTGATCTGCTTGTGTGCTTTCTATCTTATACAGATACAGATACAGACACTAGGCCGCATCCCCCAGAAAGGGGGGTGGCCGACGGCAAGGCGCACCTCACACCCTCACACGCTCACATTCACACAACTTAGCCCTTTTGTGCTAAAGGGTCCGGCCGGTAGCCCCTCAACTTACACTCTGGGTCCCGAATGTACCGAGGAACCGTCGTCAGCAGCAGGGCCCACAGTTTTCACTGGTTTACCCCCGCCGCGTCATAATGGCCGGGCCCCCCCCACCCACGACCATCCCGACAGCGGGATGCCAAGGGCGGGAAAGCACATCAGAGCAGCGTCAAAATCAACCATTCACAACCATTCTCCACTCACGCCTGTTCATTGCACGCTCTCTCGCCACCTCCACATTCATGTCTCTTCTTCCCAACGC
>SDVV010013637.1:0-15048 GCA_016164225.1 Gammarus roeselii | reverse complement strand
GTATCTATATATGTATGTATATATATATATATAATATATACGTATATATATAATATATACATATTCATATACATATACATATACAAATACATAATCCAGATTGCTCCTGCAAGGTAATTGAAACCCTGCAACTTGATGTCATCTCATATTTTGAGGTGTTTTTTTAGAGCTGTCATGAACTGCACGTATTCATCTACCAAATCGGCAACACGCACCGGAAAAAAATCTCGTGTGGCGCTAAATCCTCCTCTTCGTTACATTAACATCACCAAGTGTTCAGGCACTCACTAACGTGCGTCACTTTCTTGGGAAATATCTCATCGGACCTACATCATCATGTGTGCTATGATGCACCATATCTGATTGCAACTCGAACTGCACATTTCCGAGGCAAGCCTCGCTTAACCTTCCTTAAGCCCCGGCCATGCTAGTCGACAGCGCCGGCGAACAGAGAACTCGGACAGCGGCAGAGACACGGTCAAAACGGCCATATTACAGCCGGGCAGCAACACAGAGCCCTATGTGCCCTACGGAGGAGTCTACGATGACTCCCGTTGAGGCTCTCGTCGGATGTGCTACTTGTGCACACCGTGCTGTCCCGACTATCGAGGTCATCCAGCGAGTAAATTGATAAGCGATGAATGTCGCCTCCATTAAGGAAAGACAGTTCACCAAAACACCACAATTTTGAGTGTTACCGGACACCGTCCATCCGTTTCAGCTCTGGACTCCATCAATGCCACCATGTCGTGATGTTCTCTGCAATATTGTGATCGCAATCTTCTTTAAATCGCCTACAGCGATGTTAGATGTTATATCTTTCATTGCCGTCAGGATCCTTCCAATTGCAACAGCACCGAGCTTTTTTCTTATATTCTTCTGACTTCACTATCCATAAGTAGGATTGTGCCCTAAACACTTGAACTGAACGATGCCAGCTTGATTCTTTCCCGGTGAACATGCCTCGATAACCGAACCTGCACGAGCACGAGATATGGTGGAATCTGCTCCTCAAAACACCAGATTTTGCCCGGCGAGCGTGTCCGTGTCCACTGTTAGCCGGCGCTGTCGACTAGCATGGACGGGGTTTTAGCCTTTCAGGCGAGCTAGCCTCAAATCCTAAGCAACACATAGATCACTTCTGCTAAAGTTAATATGGCTACGCTCATGACCTCTGTGTTCTGTGTAGTTAATGAAATGCTTGCAATCGCTTAGCCAATCTACAAGAATTTGTTTCTCTCGCCTGAGGACTGCCAATGCGAGATTTTTTTTACGGCGGTTTGTTCGTGTTTCATATAAAAGTTTGGTAAATTACCATCTTCAACGACGATGCTTCAAAGAGGAAATCGTCTGGAATTACTGAACTTCTGGAATATTATAGGCTGTGCCCATCAAATTTCATATCGTTCGACCGCCGTGCTAGAAAGGCGTATATGTAAACAACTTCTAAATCGTATTGTAGGCCATTTCAAAATGTGTCTCAGAAGGAGCTACAACAGCGACATTAGGCAGGCATCAGGTCCATATACACTCTAGCACTCCAAAAGAGTCCTGATGGCTGTGTCAGGACCGTCTCATTGTTGAGACAGCGATATCAGGCATCAAGTCATTGGATCCTATCCAGCTCTGACACTCCTAAAGTCCCTACGGCTGTGCAGGACCGTCTCAGAAGGTGCTACGACAGCGACATTAGGCATCAGTTCCGTAGATCCTATCCAGCTTTATCACACCACGAGTCCTGATGGCTGTGCAGGACCGTCTCAGAAGGTGCTACGACAGCGACATCAGGCATCAGTTCCGTAGATCCTATCCAGCTCTATTACACCACGAGTCCTGATGGCTGTGCAGGACCGTCTCAGAAGGTGCTACGACAGCGACATCAGGCATCAGTTCCGTAGATCCTATCCAGCTCTATCACACCACGAGTCCTGATGGCTCCCCATAGTAAGAGAGGAATGCTGGAGCGGCTTTACATATGCAGGCCTCGTCGCCGACTCCTAAAATGAGGGGCAATTTTTTAGGAGGGAAGCCACGAGTTGGAATTTCCGAGTAGGAGTATCAGGGCGCAAACAGCTCTGAACTCGACTGGAATTCGCTCATCACCTCACTATTCATGATCGTTCTTTGGATTGTTTTCTTGAGTGATTCACTCTCGACGTCACTCTTCCGTGCAACGAATTTGGGTGCGTGTATGGACTTGACACGAACACTTATTTGAAGCCTTCTCGAAATATGTCGCTTTGACATATCTCTGAATAGCAATCGAATCGCAACCGCACTTCTAAACTTGCACATGTTATTCGAAAGTGTTGTTATGCACTTTAAACGGGAATGTACTGCAAATTTAATTAACTATCCTCCATTATCGAGGTTAGTTTTTAAGCAAGACGTTCCAATTGGTTTTCTCATAGCAATTCATCGTAGGCTAAAATGGTGCATAATTTGCATTTGCCTTCATGTGTAACCTATGATCTTCTATATACTAGGATAGTCATTGCCTCACGATACTGGGAGGAAATGTGATCAAGCAATAGTTTTGAATGAAATGTCACGCTGTATTTAGTTTTCTCATTTCGATTGATTTATACGAGTTGAGCATGCTTGAATGAAATGATGGGTTCATCACCTGATCATGTATGATAGTTATTTTTTTGCGCTTGAGAAGGGTCAAATATTATTTGTTTCTGTTCTGGTGGTGTGGCAGAGGTAGCTCTGGTTGTTAATGAACAGCTTGCTGCATTTCGATGCAGTGGAATTTGTAATGAATAGTAGTGTTCATTTCACAAAAAGATCTTTTATAGATCACGAAAAAAAATATATAACTGATGCTAAAAAATCATAGGACGACTGGTTTACATTATTTACTTGATAAATATAGAATTTGCACATTCCTTCTTCATTGTTATTCCGATATACAGATACAGACACTGGGCCGAATCCTCCTGAAAGGGGGGTGGCCGACAGCAAGGCGTACCTCACACCCTCACACTCAAACAACTTAGCCCTTCTGCGCTAAAGGGTCCGCCCGGTAACCCCGCAACACACACTCTGGGTCACGAGTGCAGTCCGAGGATCCGTTGTCAGCAGCAGGGCCTGACAGTTTTCGCTGGTTTACCCCCACCGCATCGTGATGGACGGGCCCCCACAACCACGACCATCCCGACAACGTGATATCAAGGGCGGGATAACACATCTGAGCAGCGTAAAAATCAACTATTCACAACCATTCTCCACTCGTGTCTGTTGATTGCACGCTCTCTCGCTACTTCCACATCCTTGCTAACGCCTGCATCACACAATCGATCCACCCAAACTTTGGTCTACTTCTAGGCCTGCGACCACTCGCCTCCATCACCTTTTTACCAATCTCCTTTCATCCATCCTCACCATGGGCCCAAACCATCTCAGAACACGCAAATCCACTCGGTCCTGCAACTTTTTCACCATCCCTGTTCTGATTCGAAAAAGGTCGTTAGTGAACCGCCTCTCAGCGACACTCCAGCTATGCTCCTCAAACATTTCAGCTCGAAAATATTCAACCTTCATCTCTCCTCTGATCTCACCCCCCAAGTCTCAGCTCCGTGTAGCACAGTTGGGACAACAAGTGTCCTCGTACAGCCCTCTCTTTGCTTCCATCCCCAACGTCCTGCAGCTCATTACACTCTTCAGTGCACCCAAACCATGACCCAGCACACCGCGTTCACCTTCCTGACCACTCCATCCATGTAGAGATTGAACAGCCAGGGAGACATCACGCAGCCTTGTCTCCAACGCTATTTCATTGTGAACGAATCACTCGCTGTGCTTCACATTCTGACACATTCACGGCTGCCACCATAGAAACTCTGCACCGCTTTCAAGATATTTCCGCCCACTCCATAAAAACGTAGCACCCTTCACAGCGCTTCCTTGTCAATCGTGTCGTATGCCTTTTCCAAATTCATGAAGGCCCAGAACACATCCTCTTCCTTTGCAAGGTACTTCTCACAGACCTGTCTCATTGCAAAGATCTGATCGGCACACCCTCTACCGCTCCTAAAGCCACACTGTTTCTCTCCAATTGCGCAATCCGTACATTCTCTAATCCTTTTGATCAGCACTCTCCCATACAACTTACCGACCACACTTACCAAACTGATTCTGATACAGGAAGATATAATATGCTTCCCTCCTGGAAACACGTTGATAAACCGAGTCGCGACGGTTTATCTACAGGTTCAAATTTATTTAAAGGATCTAAAGGAGTTGTGATGATCAGTCACAGCAAAGTTACATTCGATCAAAACAAGTGCTGCATTTCTGGTTTGAATTTTATTTTTCAATCAATCTATTAACGCACTGCTTGTACTAGTTTGAAAACTCGCAATTCCTCGAAAGAGCAAAAACAACGTTCATTTATGAAGTTGTTAGTCTGTTTTTCGAAGAAAACGGCTGCCTTAAAACAATCGTCTCTGTACCAAACCTCGTGCTGCTCGGCATCTCCGCTGCATTTTCCAGATATCCTCCAAGAAATATCTTGCAAACATGTTCTCATGTTTTTCTGTTCATGTGGGCAGGTACAATTTCTTGTCCCTCCACGTACACGGCCTGGATTGACCTCCCCTCTAATTTCGTTCCCTCCTCCCAGATTCTCTTGTCCAGAAAAGTCAGCCTGGTTTTGGCCTTAGCGCTTGGGAAGGCCAACCTACCGCTGTCGTGGAGCGCTTGTTCTTGTTTCATTTCCCCCGTTGAAGTCCGAGCCAATTTGATCAGGACGGCGGCAGTATCACGTCCGTAGACCTATTGGCCAAGTTACTCGCCTAATAGCAGGGCCAATGGAAGAAGGCTTCCATTGGCCGTCTGGTTTTGGTCTGGAAGCCTGGAAAGCGAAACAGCATTTCTCCGTTACACGTTCCAGCCTCTGCTCAGTGCACTCGTGGAAGGATTCCGTTGATAATGGACCGGATAGGAATGTTCACGAGACTAAATCCTTATCATTTATTTGGGGTTTAAAAAATGACTATTCCTATCCTATTGACATTTTTGCGCTCAAAATGGGTATTAAAATTAATTCCAACAAGTGTAATGTTCGTTGGGATTGTTGAACTTCTTTTTAGTGAATGACTGCTACGACGGTTAAAATGCGGGTATAGATATTTCAACAATAAATTATGACTCATAGCAATTTGGTTCAACACACATTTCATCTCATGATTTATCATATAACCAGCACTTAACCTAATCTTTGTCATTGTAAATGTCTCGGCGTATGTATAATAATGCTGGCAGACACTCGCTGTTAGGAGTTATCCTTGCAACATCGTGTACACTAGCTGCAGGTCTTCTAAGGGCTCATCGTGTCGGTGGCCCTCACAACTCTCCAAGTGCCCCATGCAATATTTAGAAGGTGGAACTCGTCGTCTGGAGAGCGAGCTTGTTCTCCTGTATTCTTTCAAGGTGAACCTCGTTGCATTAGTTCTAAAAGGGTAGGGCTTCAGTGGCGCATTTGGCCGACGTGCCACAGCAAGAGCTCTCCCCAAGGGGATACCCCACGTCTCCTTCGCGCATCTCTCATTTACATGACAAACGCCGCTGCTGCTCCCACCGCTCTCCACTCTCCAATTGAGCTTCGTCACACCGGGGATACTGTTTCAGACTCGGTCTATGATGACCGCGTCTTGGAGGTAGGTAACTCGAGATACCTTCAAGATATAGTCGTAGATCATTTCTACCGCATCGTGCGTCAGAACATGCTGGGGCCAAGAGGTGAGGGTTGCAAGGTGTTAATAACAATGAGAAATCAGTCACTAGGTGCCCTTTTATTCCGTGCAAGAGAACATTCTCAGTTCATTCTTTCAATATTTGGGTTATGCGGTTATTCACTCTCTTTTTGTCGAGTCATCTTTGTTGATGATTCTGGATTTAGCGTCTGTTTCATTCAATCGCCTGCTTCAACGCAGTCACCAACGACCCAAAACAACGGGGAAAATTCTTGGCGTCAAAGCTTAATGCGTCGAACCCTCGTCCATGCGTTAGCATCGTGTCTATTAAGGCCAGATCCACTGCTATGACCAGCATCCTGACGTTGTTCCCATCGCTGTCGTCAGCATCCTACCATTGTCTCCATCACTATCGTCGGCATCCTACCATTGTCTCCATCGCTATCGTCAGCATCCTACCATTGTCTCCATCGCTATCGTCAGCATCCTACCATTGTCTCCATCACTATCGTCGGCATCCTACCACTGTCTCCATCGCTATCGTCAGCATACCATTGTCTCCATCGCTAACGTCAGCATCCTACCATTGTCTCCATCGCTAACGTCAGCATCCTACCATTGTCTCCATCGCTATCGTCAGCATCCTACCATTGTCTCCATCGCTAACGTCAGTATCCTACCATTGTCTCCATCGCTATCGTCAGCATCCTACCGTTGTCTCCTTCGCTATCGTCAGCATCCTACCATTGTCTCCATCGCTAACGTCGGCATCCTACCATTGTCTCCATCGCTAACGTTAGCATCCTACCATTGTCTCAATCGCTAACGTTAGCATCCTACCATTGTCTCCATCGCTATCGTCAGCATCCTACCATTGTCTCCATCGCTAACGTCAGCATCCTACCATTGCCTCCATTGCTATCGTCAGCATCCTACGATTGTCTCCATCGCTATCGTCAGCATCCTACCATTGTCTTCATCGCTATCGTCAGCATCCTACCATTGTCTCCATCGTTATCGTCAGCACCCAGAGTATCGTCGGTCGCGTCTCTACTCTCATTTCCAACGCTTTCCCTCTCCTCACCACCTCCACTCACCCTCACCCACTTCCCTCGCTTCAGTTGTGCCCTTCTCATTCCTCCACCGTTCCTCTCTTGTCGTCCCTGTTACTCCTTTGTGATATTCCTCCTCACCTCTTATTTTTCTCTAATGCCCTTTTGTAGTGTCCCTTCCCACTCCTCTTGTGTCCCTCCGCACTCCCTCTTGGTGTGTCCCTTCTCACCCCCCACTTGCTGTCCTTCCTCACCGCTACTGAGGGACACAGTCATTCCCTCGTCGTACTCGTGTCTGTGAGGGTCGATCAGATGCAAATGCCCAGCATTAAGATCACTAGGCGTCGAGGGGATGCTCGAGCTGCCTTGATTGCTGCTCCTCGCCAAATGAGTCTGGACTCGAACCGCCGAATGGTCGGAGCTTAACACGGACTGAAGACTGCACGTCGGGAGTCGAGCAGCCGAATGGTCGGTGTTGGTCGGGCTTCACACGGACTGAGTACTGCGCGTCGGGAGTCGAGCAGCCGAATGGTTGGTGTTGGTCGGAGCTTCACACGGACTGAGTACTGCACGTCTGGAGTCGAGCAGCCGAATAGTCGGTGTTGGTCGGAGCTTCACTCGGACTGAGTACTGCGCGTCGGGAGTCGAGCAGCCGAATGGTTGGTGTTGGTCGGAGCTTCACACGGACTGAGTACTGCACGTCGGGAGTCGAGCAGCCGAATGGTCGGTGTTGGTCGGAGCTTCACACGGACTGAGTACTGCGCGTCGGGAGTCGAGCAGCCGAATGGTTGGTGTTGGTCGGAGCTTCACACGGATTGAGTACTGCACGTCGGGAGTCGAGCAGCCGAGTGGTTGGTGTTGGTCGGAGCTTCACGCGGACTGAGTACTGCGCGTCGGGAGTCGAGCAGCCGAATGGTCGGTGTTGGTCGGAGCTTCACTCGGACTGAGTACTGCACGTCGGGAGTCGAGCAGCTGAATGGTTGGTGTTGGTCGGAGCTTCACACGGACTGAGTACTGCGCGTCGGGAGTCGAGCAGCCGAATGGTCGGTGTTGGTCGGAGCTTCACACGGACTGAGTACTGCGCGTCGGGAGTCGAGCAGCCGAATGGTTGGAGTTCCAGACGGAGGAATTACAGCTCTGCTCCTGTTGTCTGAGCGGGTCACACCCTTCAGTTGTGTTGCAGACACTATTGTTGAATTGGTGTATAAAAATATCTTTCAGCTAACGCTTATGAAATAACTACTGTTGTTTCACGGGTCACGCATCTAAATGGAATTGAATCTAATTGATTATTCAATCAAAATTGTGAGTTCAATTCAATTAATAAATAATACTAATGTCATGTATCACCCCGCCTTGTTTTATCTCTGCGCTATGTTTTACCACGACTATTAGGTCACGATATGCAAGTTTACCCTGATGAAGTTTCTCCAATTGATTTCGATCACCGGCCGGCCATCCGCATGGATGTTGCCAGTTACTTTACACTAGCATGCGATCAACTCCTCTTGCAGGGACTGTAGAGTTGGAGAGGTATCATCTCTCTTCATTCGTCCACCTGTATCGAGACGCCCCTTCCTTTATCGCCGAAATTTGTATAGCCTCAAACGTCTACATGTACCGTTTTTTTTCTGAGCGTTTCAAGGCCAAAAGCCGTTCTGCCCGTATAAATACATTGGAAAATATCGTAGAGGATACTCATACGATGGAAAATGTTCACGTTCGAATGCTAATACCATGGGACGCAAATGAAGAAATTGCCCTTCGGGCCTGAAGCGTTTTGATGAGTCGATGGAACCGAAAGCTGGCTTGGCCAAATCTTTTATTGTTCTTCAAGCAGACGCCGAATGCACCTTTTGATAGAAGAGAGTTGTTCGACAACATATTGTTAGCAGAGTAATGAATCAGTAACGGGACATAATAGTAACTGGTGCCCACTCCGCCCCAAGTCAATAAATACTGAAGCATCCGTCCTTAGCCTGAATTCCCATCTACCCGCATGAAATTGTGCACTATCTCACTTGCTGTTCGTCCATCCTTCCCTGCAATGTCTTGTCAGTTCCCCGTTTGTGCTCCCTCTTCACCATCGCACCTTCTCCGTCCTCCTCTGCATCATCGCTCCTTCTCTGTCCTCCTCTGCACCATCGCACCTTCTCTGTCCTCTTCTGCACCATCGCCCCTTCTCCGTCCTCCTCTGCACCATCGCCCTTCTCCGTCCTCTGCACCATCGCCCCTTCTCCGTCCTCTGCCCCATCGCCCCTTCTCCGTCCTTCTCTGCACCATCGCCCCTTCTCCGTCCTCCTCTGCACCATCGCCCCTTCTCCGTCCTCCTCTGCACCATCGCCCCTTCTCCGTCCTCCTCTGCACCATCGCCCCATCTCCGTCCTCCTCTGCACCATCTCCCCTTCTACGTCCTCCTCTGCGCCATCGCATCTTCTCCGTCCTCTGCACCATCACCCCTTCTCCGTCCCCCTCTGCACCATCGCCCTTCTCCGTCCTCCTCTGCACCATCGCCACTTCTCCGTCCTCCTCTACACCATCGCCTCTTCTCCGTTCTCCTCTGCACCATCGCCCCTTCTCCGTCCTCCTCTGCACCTAATTGCGCGTCGCCTCTGCCATCCTGGCGTAATGACATTGAGGCTTTTCCGGCAGTGTTGCTGCCATCACTTGGTGTTTGATGGCAGTTATAAATGATGGCACTGCCGGGGCGGTGGTGTATTGTTGCTTTTTCTCTTGGCCCTCACTCGTCCCTAACTGTGTGCGCCGCGTCCCTCACGCCCTAAACCTTACCTCGTCCCTATCATCATTCACTGAATCCGTAACTGTAGGCACATCGGCCGAAGCACCCTGTACCGTATCCTTAACACCCTTCACCGCGTCCTTAACTGAAGGCCAGTCGTCCTTAACACCCTACACCGCGTCCTTGTGTAGCCTTAAACACAGCTTCGCTTTCACCCTAAACCTCTTTTGTAACTTAATACCGCGTCCTAATACCTTCTCCCCATGTCTTCAACACCTTCCCTTCATGCCCCTAACGCCCCCTCCCATTAAGGCCAGTTGCACCTCGTCTAATACTCTAATGGTCGTCTCATGAGGGGTGGAGTGATAACGACCACGATAGCATTTAAGGCTTCACAGCTGTTCCGCCTTATGGGCCTCTTTCTTCTTTCATCGACCAAGCAGCTCTGTTTGTCCATTGCCAGGAGGTTAGGCGTCCTGTCCTGACATTTGCAGGCCCCATCACCTGCCCTCCATGTATGCAAATGTCGCTCTCGCACCCCTAGATCCGCTCGGGGTGGTCTCTAGCAGGAGGCAGTGTAATATTCCCAGTCGTTGTTTCGATCTGTTCTTAGTGTGGATTAAAACACTATGCCATTTCTGTCCCATTTTTTGGTAGCTATACATGCAATCTGGATGCTGTTTTTAGAGGGGTACAAAACAAAGCAACTTTTAATTGTTCTATTGATTGATTTTGTGAACATGGTGTTCAGCTCATCCCGACACCGCTTTTAATAGTCATTAACCAGCCAAGACCATAGTGACATTAACCAGCCAGTACCATAATGACAGTAACCAGCCTGGACCTTAATGACAGTAACCAGCCTGGACCTTAATGACAAAGCGCAGCGCCTTTCCATTAGCATAAAAGCTGTCCTTTCAAGTCTCATACTGTCCTTCGAATCAGGAGAACTGGCTCCAACAGCTTGTACCACCCTACGTTATGAGTCGCCGGCTCCCAAGTGGTAGCCCGCTCTGGCTGCAGATGTTGTATCTTAATTAGCATGGTCTACGCTTATGAATAGAGCTTATTGCCATCTGTATTGCGCGCCAGCTGATCCAGCCTTAGTCTCTTCTTCCTCCTCCTTGGCCGACCGGTCCTTGCCCCACCACCACCTCCAATGAAGACCGGCACCTCTGGCTTCAAGCACAATGCTAGGGCCGTCCGGTGACAATAGGCACTGGTGTGGTCCTGGTGGCACTGTATTCCGGCGGCCATACGGACCCAGGGAAACGGGCGGTGTTTACGCAGCTGGTCACATACACCACCACTATCATCACCACCAATCCTGCAGTTGCCTCTACTGCTGTTGTTGCTGCAGTGGCCCTGCCCCCGCAACATTCCCATGATTATTAACATTACCATTGGTGTTGGCAATGCAGTTGTGCTCTGTATGAAGCCTCTCTTCCAGTGCTGCCTCTTTGACCGGCCTTCCAAGCAGTCATGGGCGTCCTCAGTGCTTCAGTGGGCAATCGGTTACAATTTAATTGTAATCGAGCGATAATTTGTTATGCGTACCATGGGATCAACGGAGATGTGTTCTTCATCGCTGGAGGTGTTCGATGAAAGAGTACAGCGGCAGTTTAGTTCTTTAATGTTCATAGTTGTACAACTTGAAGGATTGTTAATGCTACATTTCTTTATGTAGAATTAAAGTGTTTAATTGAAATTATGCCTGGTTATCAGAAAAGTGCTTGGTCATCTCCTTAAATATTGCCTAAGAGTCATGAGCAGTTCGAGACTTGAATACTTTTCAATGTATAACTCTTCCTTCTCTAGTGTTCGGAGTTTTATGCACGATATTTTTATCTCTGTTAATTTCCGAGCAGAAAAAATTCCTTGCACTCAGTGACCGACGAGTGTTTAAAGTTATTAACACTTTGCGCACTCATTGAGATCGACACCCTACGACATTTCAAACTAAGAACGGATGGATTTTTTCTAACTAGTGAATTTCGCATGTTTTCATGCATTAATTGCCATAGTATAATCTCTGAATGGGACATAGGGTTTTCGGCACAGATCTGAACCCCTCGGATGAAATCCGCAACAGCACGTCCAACCGATTCCTTGCCCATCTCTTTTGCGACTTTGCTTAGCAGTTTCTTGAGATGCTCAATTGCCGTCAACTTGCGATCGTGGACAATAGATTCTATCTCCACTGGAACCAATAATCGAGCGGGCTGTCGTCCGGGCTATGAGCGGGCTAAGGCTGGTCTGTTCCTTGCCCCGACTTCAGCCCGCTCGACTTCTGGCCCCATTGTTGACGAACGGAAACCAACGACAATTGAAGATCTGAAAAAAAAACTGCTAAGCAAAGTCGCGCCAGAAATGAGAGAGGAATAAATGAAGTCGACGTGCAGTGGCAAGCTTCAACAGCTGTGTTCAGATTTGCCCTTATACGAATGGGTCTAATTTCGAAGCGGATTTAATTTGTCCATTGATGAACTTGAATATATAAAGTCCACTCTTTTTCAATCAATTCCTCGAATCCATAGCTTAAACGTCTTGTGATGTCAATTTTATAGAGCGTTTAAATTGTTGAAAACTTCAAAAATATCCTGTAGGTCTCTCATACCTGTCTTGTTCACCTTGTGCTGAGGGTTCTGTGCCGAGGACCGTTCACAGGGAGCCTTGTACCAAGGCTCCTGTAACCGACGGCCTTCTCGTAATAATGTTTGTCTTATAGTATATGAGCTACTCTCGTTTTGCGTCTTCGTGGTGTAGAGGGCTTACTATCTTGTACCTCTTCCCTGGTCTTTGTTGACCTCTGGCCGGGGTTATCTCCGCTGCAGATCGATGGCTTTGCTTTGCCTAACCTTGCCCTATTTTATTTCATGCTTCAACGTTTTTTTTCTATCTGGTTACGGATCTGAACAATTTTCTGTTTGCCCGAAGTGTTATCTCGGACATTGTTATTCTAATCTAGGTTTAGGTTGGTCTCAGAGCGGTGTTGCCGGTCAGCCATAATTGATTATAAGAAATACCTGCTTGCCATCGGTCTGATCCTAGACCTTTGCCCTCCCTGGTCTGGTCTCTGCGGCCTTTCTGCCCCACAATGATGGAGTGCTGGAAATACTCGTTTGCCTTTGGTCAAATCCCAGATCCTTGCTTTCCCAGACTTGGTCCTAGTCTCAGACCCTTACCGCCTTAAGTCTGGTCGTAGGTCTTTGCTGCTCTAGGTCTGGTCGTTGGTCTTTGCTGTCCACGGCCTGGTCTCATACCATCACTGTCCTATGCCTGGTCCCAGACTTCTGCTGCCCTGGGCCTGGTATTGACCCGTGTTGTTCTATGCTGGCCCTTGCTGTCTTAGGCCTGGTTCCTGGCCCATGCTGTCCTAGACCTGGTCCTAGACACTTGCTTTCCATGGCCTGGTTCCTAACTGTTACTGCCCGAGACCTGGCCCTAGATCTTGCTGCTTTAGGCCTGGTTCCTAACGGTTACATCCCGAGGCCTGGCCCTAGATTTTGCTGTCCCAGACCTGGTCCTAGACACTTGCTTTCCATGGCCTGGTTCCTAACTGTTACTGCTCGAGGCCTAGCCCTAGATCTTGCTGTCCCAGACCCTAGCTGCTCTATGACTGCTCTCGGAGCTGTGTGGTCGCCCTGCAATAATGGGACGCGGGGACGCAGGAAGTCCCACCGACGCCCCCGAATTACGGGAAGCCCCACGGGGGCTGCTGAAGCCCCTCGAAGTCGTCGTGTGCCTAACGAAGCGAGGCGGCGCGGGCGAGGGAGGACAGGGGCTCCCTCTACGCAGTGTTGTCCACATTACGGTATTTTGGTACATTTTCCCAAACTTTTTGTCCTAGTTCCGGATGATGGATTTGGACGAAGTTATGGGAAAACGTATCTAGTATCGTATCCTGCCCATCAGGACGGGCGCACAAAATGTACTGAACGATGAACAAGAAGGGGGCGAAAAAGTATAGGCTCCGGTTGGTGCGGCGTTGAAGGCCGAGAACCTCGTTTTGAAATAGGCTGTAGACAGTTCAGAGTCCTACATTATCTTTTGTATCGGTTGAATTGTGGTGAGGATATTTCAGAGGACAAATTGGTGTGTTATTTTCTGTATTTTTTGTAACGAGGTGAGGTGAGTCCAGAGCCTAAAAAGGTGTTATCTTTTGTATCTGTTGAACTAAAACATGGACAGTTCACAGTTTAAAATGGTGTTATCTGTTGAAATAAGTCGAGGTGAGACCAGAGCCTAAATTGATTATTCATCTGTATCTGCATTGGGTTGTTGATTACTCTAAGACATGTGTATTGATCTTACCGCCTGTGCCGTTTCAAAGGGTTGCTGTTATGATGCGTCGCTGGGCTATTACACATCAGGATGTGACCGACAACAGCTGCGATATCACAAAAACGTATGTACACAACATCACTAGCCATTGCCTACTGTTCTTTTGTTTTACTTATAGCTCCATATCAACCCGTGGATGACATCGCCAGCACGACTCTGTGAAGTACGTTTGATGTTAAATCTACTGTTAATTGAATAAATCTGGATGGTATCACGGTGTTTATCATCACACGTGTTGGTTACATCAATAGAGTTTTTGAATCATTTTAGCCGATTCCTGAGCTCCCACTACCATGTGGTGCGTGTCATTATGCTGATGGTCGTTCTCACTTTGTGTCATGTAGTTCAAGTGGAAGCTGAACTTGAAAAGTTGGATAGAAAAGTTTGATAGAAAAGAAGGGAACAATAATTGAAGAACGCGAGTGTTTGATGTTTTGTTCAGTATCTCAGCAACACTCTCACGCGCACCCAGTTGAGTGGACGCTGTTCTCTTTGCAAACGACTCTCTCAGCCACATCCCACCAGGACGAGTTTGTTTCGGTTTGCTCGGTAATTTCCTTCTTCTTAACCCAAGATCCTGCTGCAGGCTGCCTATCCAGGCTTTTATCTGGTCTCGAGCAGCTCTGCCGCAGTAATGCTCGACCGGAATTTACTATGAAGGTTAGGCCGTAACGCTCGTTTTTTTTACACGAATTACACTGTAGGATTGGCTCCGTTTTCTATGAGTTTCGGCCGATTGACTCGGACCGATTGCGGCGGAAGGAAGGCGGGGCGTGACTGCAAAGCTCAAGAGGCCGCAGCGCTGGTTCTTGCGGCCGCCTCTTCTATACCAGCCCAGTTAGCTGTAGCTCTTGCGGCCGCCTCTTCTATACCACCCCAGTTAGCTGTATCTCTTGCGGCCTCCTCTTCTATACCACCCCAGTTGGCTGTAGCTCTTGCGACCGCCTCTTCTATACCACCCCAGTTAGTTGTAGCTCTTGCGGCTGCCCCTTCTATACCAGCCCAGTTAGCCGTAGCTCTTGCGGCCTCCTCTTCTATACCACCCCAGTTGGCTGTAGCTCTTGCGGCCGCCTCTTCTATACTAGCCAAGTTAGTTGTAGCTCTTGCGGCCGCCCCTTCTATACCACCCCAGTTGGCTGTAGCTCTTGCGGCCGCCTCTTCTATACTAGCCAAGTTAGTTGTAGCTCTTGCGGCCGCCCCTTCTATACCACCC
>SDVV010013636.1:0-15049 GCA_016164225.1 Gammarus roeselii | reverse complement strand
CAGCCTCAGTCAGGTCACACGTCACTCACTCAGGTCATCTACAAACAGCCTCAGTCAGGTCACACGTCACTCATCCAAGTCATCCACAAACAGCCTCAGTCAGGTCACCCTTCACTCACTCAGGTCATCTACAAGCAGCCTCAGTCAAGTCACACGTCACTCACTCAGGTCATCTACAAACAGCCTTAGTCAGGTCACACGCACTCACTCAAGTCATCTACAAACAGCCTCAGTCAGGTCACACGTCACTCACTAAGGTCATCTACAATACAGCCTCAGTCAGGTCACACGTCACTCATCCAAGTCATCCACAAACAGCCTCAGTCAGGTCACCCTTCACTCACTCAGGTCATCTACAAGCAGCCTCAGTCAGGTCACACGTCACTCACTCAGGTCATCTACAAACGCCCCAAGTGAGGTCACACTTGACCCACTCTGGTATTTTTTTGTATGCCAACGATGAGAAAATAAACAAGGAAAATCGTACGTATTGTGAGCCAATTACCGTGCAAATTAGCCTGAGACCGATGTAGCCTCCCAGCACAAACGGCGGTATCGCTTCTACTATATTAAATAAAATCTGTCGTTTCACTTCAATGCACATTTTCATTGACATTTTGTAGGTCATAAGTTCATAGCTTTTGAAATAAAATCATATTAATCAGGGTCCGAAACTTAAGCCATGATTTGCCTCGTTTTTCTGCCAAAAAGTTAACTGTATTGCAGCTAACAAAGTTTCTTGTTGGTAGTGAAAGACGCAACATGAGCGGCCAACATGAGCGGCAGGCAAGCACTGCTGACTACACTGGTCTCAGCGCCAGGAAAGACGTCGTCGTGAGAACCGAGGGAGAGTCATCACGGTTCACAGAGGATCCACTATACGACGCTTCTAAAGATAGGGAGGGGCGACACGTCAGTGCTCTGGAATTCAACATCTAGAATTGAACCTTCACCAAGCAACGCTTCGGTACAGGGTGTGCATAGCGTATGTGTACCACATTCAACGTACCACTACTAAATGTTAGACTCGACCATCTCAATGCAGCTACTGTCTCGACGTATCATAAATCAAGTCAATCCGACGTTCTCGATGTAATGTAAATCTTGTAGAAATCGACCACCTCGATGTACTATGTATACTGTAAACATCTATCATTATGTGCTATAAATCCAGTACAAACTGACTATCTCGATGTATTACATAAAATGTAAAAATCGATCATTTCGCTGGGGATAAATCGTGGAAAAATCGACCGCCTCGATGGATTAGCAATCATCTCTTAATTTTTTAATTTTCATGCCAGATTAGCAAGTGTTTTGTGTGTCCTTGACATTTTTTTTTCAACTTAGCGTTAGTTCGGTTCCGAATTTTACAGTGTTTGCATGTCATAGTCAATAGAATGGACGTTTGTACTATGTAATACCGCTGTTATGAACGTTTGTACCATGTAATACCGCTGTTGTGGACGTTTGTACTATGTAATACCGCTGTTGTGGACGTTTGTACTATGTAATACCACTGTTATGAACGTTTGTACCATGTAATACCGCTGTTGTGGACGTTTGTCCTATGTAATACCGCTGTTATGAACGTTTGTACCATGTAATACCGCTGTTGTGGACGTTTGTACTATGTAATACCGCTGTTATGAACGTTTGTACCATGTAATACCGCTGTTGTGGTCGTTTGCACCATGCAATACCGCTGTTATGAACGTTTGTACCATGTAATAGCGCTGTTGTGGACGTTTGTACCATGTAATACCGCTGTTATGAACGTTTGTACCATGTAATACCGCTGTTATGAACGTTTGTACCATGTAATACCGCTGTTGTGGACGTTTGTACCATGTAATACCGCTGTTATGAACGTTTGTACCATGTAATATCGCTGTTGTGGACGTTTGTACTATCTAATACCGCTGTTATGAACGTTTGTACCATGTAATACTACTGTTTTGGACGTTTGTACCATGTAATACCGCTGTTATGGACGTTTGTACCATGTAATACCGCTGTTGTGGACGTTTGTACCATGTAATACCGCTGTTATGAACGTTTGTACCATGTAATACTGTTGTGGACGTTTGTACCATGTAATACCGCTGTTGTGGACGTTTGTACCATGTAATACCGCTGTTATGAATGTTTGTACCATGTAATACCGCTGTTGTGGACGTTTGTACTATTTAATACCGCTGTTATGAACGTTTGTACCATGTAATACCGCTGTTGTGGACGTTTGTACCTTGTAATACCGCTGTTATGGAAGTTTGTACCATGTGATACCGCTGTTGAGGACGTTTGTACCATGTAATACCGCTGTTATGAACGTTTGTACTATTTAATACCGCTGTTGTGGACGTTTGTACTACTTAATACCGCTGCTGTGGACGTTTGTACTACTTAATACCGCTGTTGGATATTTGCGTGTGATTGTACTTACCGGAACATGAATTCCCACCAACTATCCGCTCAATAAATAGCTGAGTGAGACACGGCAGATTTGTTTACTAGACCGGAGACTGTGTGCTAGTCACGTGCACTGAAACAATGGCTAGCAGTCTAGTTAGGAATACAGCTACCCACAACACAGGCAAAGAAATGTTAATGACTCTCAGGCATTGCATTAGTGCCTTGAACTGAAGTACATCAAGACGCAGGTCAACAAACTTTGATGCATGGAAAGATGAAAAATACACGACAGCTAAACTGAGGATCACACGAGATCGAAGACAAGCCGACGTCAACTTTCGCTATGACCTGTTTGACAAGTTCTTTCTAGATCCCAGTTTAAATATGAAATACAGTTTGACAAGTTCACTCTAAAATACCAGTTTAAATACGAAATACTGTTCGACAAGTTCACTCTGAAATCTCAGTTTAAATATGAAATACTGTTTGACAAGTTTACTCTAAAATACTAGTTTAAATATGAAATACTGTTCGACAAGTTCACTCTAAAACTTCAGTGAAAATAAATGCGGAGAAAAATCAGTAATGAGGTGATGTTCTTCGATGTTTATGGACGAAGAACACCACATGGCACGGCGCTCATTTCGTACAGCAACAATATGATCGGAAATAGCTTCGAAAATTCACTATAGCTAACATATATTGGACCTCTGGTAATGAATGACAAACAAAACATAGGTTGATGGAACCGCCTCTGAAATGTAATACAAATACGGGATGTAAGAATTCCAATGGAAACCTGAAACAGCATCGAATCGGTCCACTTCAAACTTTGTTCTAACAAGACACCTCAAGAACCTATCTCAAAAACACTCTGTATATTTTCAGGTGCTGACAGCAGCGCCTGCAAGCACTTAGTGGCCGTTTAGAAGGTCAGTGTTCCCATGCACACAGCATTCGCCACCACCACAGACAACGCAAGGAGACGCATGCTCATGAGCGTGACATAATAACACGAATGCTTAGAGTTAGCAGATCAGAATGGACATAAACAACGGCCGTGGGCTATAATACACTCCTAGCCTGCATACAAATATAATACACACCTAGCCTACATACAAATATAATACACACCTAGCCAACATACAAATATAATACACACCTAGCCTACATACAAATATAATACACACCTAGCCTACATACAATTATGTAGGCTAAATATAAAATGCAATGATCTCTTTGGTGGCATACACATTATTCGTTTGTTAAGTTGAAAGGCCAATGCACCGCGCCCGCTTCCTTCGATGCACCACTGCCTTCCCTAAGCCACAATCCATACCGAGGGCTGTTGCAGCAAAGTGCTGCGTCACCTGCCGAACGTCGACAGTGTTGCTCGCAGCAGCTGCGGCGGCAGCAGCAGACAATCAAGTCACGTGCAGCTGCGGTGCAAGGGGGTTGTGGCAGTGGCTACGTTACTGCTGCTAACGTGGGTGGGGGTGGATTGAACCAGCGTCGAAGTGGTTGAAGAGAAACCCATGCGCTGTGAAGCTACCCGACCAACGCCGTTTGGTGTTCAGTGAACGAAGATATGATCAAATTTGAATTTCGCTAAGGGGTTGTGGCATGAGAGAGCACCCTTTGTTCCATGAGGAGTTCGGGAGCTTCGGTCTCCGCATGACTGACCGAACGAACATCATGTGCTGATGATACCTTCGTATACCGCAACGCCCTTAAGCAATGTCGTCGATGAACCTCAAGTGGAAGTCAAATGCTAAAAATTGAAACGATAAAATTTATTTTCGCGAAATAAGGTTTCGTGTGAAACGGGTTGAAGATGTGTTGTTTTGATTTGAAAGTTTCACTACTAAATGAGACGCGAGGTCAAGCACGGTCATACACAAGGTCATACACAGTCATACACGACCTATTAAGACACGAGGTCATCGCCTCGAGTTGTCACCCAAACCACTTACATAGCAGGCACAGCAGTGCAACACTGCTGTGTTGCACTGCTTTTAACCTCAAACATACAAGATTAAAGCTAAAAAATTTGCTAGGTGTCCTGGAGCAAAAAAAATTGTTTTAGCTCTTGTCACGTTTAGAAATGAAGCGGTTTCATTGGAAAAAATTGAAACGAGTCAAACTATTGTAGCCCCAAAGCCTTCCACCTCAACCTTTGTGTTGTTCCGGCATCTGAGGCTGCATTAAACCTTGTGGTAACGCAGAAATTCTGTTGTATTACCATAATAAATTTCATTAGAGGGCTACAAGCAGTATTGTTTCAAAAATGACCCAGACAGTCGAGGATCATTTCAAAATCAAATAAAACCCGAACTGCCTTTTTGGAACGAAAAATCTGCAGTACACAAAAAACAAGTTCAATGTTGTTGCTTGAGCCGACAGTAATGAAAGAAGGGAAGTTTTCAGGGTGAACCGCTTGGTTGCAATTAGGCAGGGGCGGGGGAAGTCGAAAGCTGTTCTGGCGTCCCAGACTGGGGGAGGGGAGGGGAGGCGGCGGCGAAAAGCCGCCGCTGCTGCTGCTTCTGTTGGAAGTTGCAGCCTACCACAACTAACCATGAGTGAATGATTGTGTCTATGAATAACCCAAAAAAAATTGTGGTGTCAAAGATTTATTGAAATTAAATTAATGATTGTGCCTTAGATTTACAAAGGTAGAAAGATTGCATCGTATATACAACGGGGCATAAGATTGTGTCGTAGACATGCCATAGCTCAAAATCCAGAAGTCGGAAATATAACAATGTAGAATGACCGTCGTAGATTTAACACGTAAAATGATTGTGACGTAGATTCGTTAAGGTAGAATGATGGTGTAATCGATTTAGTAGAGCAGCACGGTTGTTAGAAGTCCACAGAACAAGACAGCATAACAGAGCTGCGCTACCATTGGCAGACAAGAGGCTGGTAGTCATGAGTAGCTACTAACATAGCAACAACATCAAAGTAGATGTTCGAGTGATGCATTTCATCTACTCAGTTATCAGACAATTGATACAGAGACGACACTTGTGTCGGTTTGTACCTGTAGACTGTTGTACTAGTCCATCACTCGTATCATAGCTACCAAATGCCTGCCAGCCTCGGAGGAGAAATGATTCCAGTTGACCAGAACAGTCGACTGTCCAAGACGGAACATTTTAGATACACAAGAAATTCACCAACCAAAACTGTATGATTCTTTTGTTCCAGTAGTGCATACCCCCAACATCTCACCCACCCACCCTGCATCCCCTGCTTGTACAAGATCTACACAATTAACATAATAATAGAGTGAAAAAGGAAAGCGCCAGTCCCCTCCCCCCCTTAAATACAATATAACTTTTTTTAGACCAGTGTTGGCCTATGGTAAGCCAATAAAAAACACTTTAACTGTGCCGGCGTGGATGATGTTGGCCAGACTTCTTGCCTTGACTACAAGAGGAAGAAAACAACGAGCGGCGGCACCACTACACTAACAACACCACCACTTACCGTACCAAAACGATAAAGAACTCGTCAAAACGGCTACGTGTGCCATTAGCAATACTGTTCGGTGTCAACTTACATGGGCTCTATTTACTTAAACGGTTATTTGAAGCATGCGAACAAGACATCAAACCTGGCGCATCCATGCAGGCTTAAACGAGCGTCAGTCGGCAGCGTACGCCTTTAACACGTGTGATATAAGCTTAATGTACACGAAATATGGATGCAATTACAACAGACCGTAAAAATAAATACGCGCTTTCCAATTTTCTCCACGATTCCCTCAATGATAACTGGCGATATCAAACGGCTCAAGGTTGAGAAGAAAGCTTCATTGACGGTAAAGGTAACTGGTTGACTGACCAAAATTCAAAAAGTTTTTTTCAATTTGTAAATGATGCTGGGACTGAACGACGCAAATCAACCGCAAAGATCAAGGAAAACACCAAAAACTCGCCAACGAAAGTGTCCTAGACTATATCTTCGAGCCCCTCGAAGATCTATCAATTAATGGAAGGGAATCCTGGGCTATTCCTCTTCCATCTCACCATACCGGACTAACGATGCACCAAGCGCAAAAATGACTATAATATCAAATTTTGTCGGATGGACAACTATTTCTGGTAAACCTTTATTCCAAAACGTGCTCGATCATTTTTCTTCTCAACCTTCCATTTGCTACACCGTCAATTGCAAACATTTACGCAATGTGCCCACTGTCGCAACGAAAATCTACTCTTTTATTATCGTGCACACTATTCATTAAAAATTTACCTCTATGTTGTCGCTTCAAATTATAAACGTGGATATTTTCTCTTTCTTTTACAAATAATTCACAACTATTGTTACTCAGTGTGGAAGATGAAGCGAGTTTCGACAAAGAAAAAAATCAATGTCGACCATTAAAATAATCATTATTTCAGCACAACAATATTGAAATAAAAGTTGGAAACACGAATCATTCCCACAAAACTTAGCAATATCTACAACTTAGAAAAATTGACGTTCCTAATCGCTCTCAGCGTAAGGTGGGACAGCAGGCCTGTAGAGGCGGCAGCGATACATCATATCGGGGCACGTACGGCGGAAAAGTTGGTTCGTGATGTTTCCACGTGGCGTTTAGGTTGCCCACCAACTTCCGCCAAGAAAGTTCCGTATTCTAAGGAACCGAACAGGAAAAGGAAGGGCAACTGCAGCACACGCCTTACAAGACGGCAACACAGCCGGGCGCAAAGAATGGCTAGATCGTGCATGCACTCGCCTACTCGAAACCAGCGAATGAGCATATGGGCCAACGGGAAGAAACATGTTGTTTCCAGAAGGATTTGAGGTAAGCTTGCATAACGCATGGAAGAAATGTACGTCAAGCAGAAGAAGAGAATGTCAATGCGTTGTATTTCCCCAATAAAGTTTGTATCTGATCAACGCCTTGAAATGAAATCAGCGGATCAAATGTTTACAAATTTGGAATGCACATTTTTTTTTTTTAATAATTTTCTTCGGTTTGAATTGTTACCGAATTTTCCTTAGCTGCGATAGGTACCTACTTTAGTTCGGCTAATAAACAAAACTGTTTATTGAACCCAGAAAAAACTTCAGCCGGGATATTCACGTTCTTCGTTCTCAAAGAGGTACCTGCAGTCACAAGCTCCATGAACACCAGACACAATTTTTGGTACGAGTCAGGCTTCAGAGGTGTCTGGAGGCATCGCAGTGTATCGCAACTTTCAAGTGATACACAAGGCATTTTTGTTCAACTTCACGTTCTGAAGATGTCCCAAACCCGAGACATCAGCACAGTTTAATATTTCCATAGCCAAAGCAAGGTTCTTTAGGTCTTACAAGTAACAGCAAAGTATTTGGAATGTTACCGTTTCAGACTACTGAGGGTGAGCAAAGAAAATGGACAACTGAACGTCTCACCTGAGAACACGGTGGACTTGAGCGTGAGCTTGCATATAAACACACTCGCAACCAGCCCTTTACAGAAGAAAGATGATGTCTAGACAATTTATACTGCCAGAACAATACTCTAATAACATATGTCATCAAAAGAATTACATTGGCCAAAATTAGTAGCAAAATCAATGCCTATTGATCGATCAAATTATGAAATGTCTAACGTTAATACATTCCAATTGATTTAAAAAAATCATATGAAAGGCTTTTCAAATCAACACATCGCACCTGATGCAAGATTTCTCTCGGTGTGCACAGACAGATCAGATCAGTCTGATCGAATTCTTAACACTTCGTGCCAAAGATACTCTTGCCCGATAGAGTTCTTCGGTGTAATCTGCTTCCTTCTAAATCTAGAGCGTCTATGAAGAGCAGCAAGTACATGCCTTCTTCAAATCATAACATATGCCACCATTACCATTTGCACTCTGCTCGAGTATAAGTGAGTTGATGGCGTACCATGGTGTAAGACGACGCACAAAAAAATGATAGCCAAGTGGCTAATAGAGAGCACTTGGGAGCGCAAAGTTAACGAGATGGGATGCTGTCTTATAAGCGGCGACAGTACTCATCGGGCGGCATCAGACTAAAGAAACTATGGCGTGGGGGAGATGACAAAGCTAGGGGTTCAGCCCTACAGTTCTCTAAAATAAGGCAGAAAAGCAGTCAATGGTTGTCACCGAGCATGCAAATATATAGAGAATGAGATGAAGCGTGTGGTGAGGAGGAGAGCCAGGAGGGACGCTGATGACAAGTGGGTCAGGCTCTTGGACCAAATTTTCATGAACAAAAAGATGTTCTGGAACCAGGCGAAAAGGCTGACAAAGAAGATACCTGTAAGGAGGAGGTGGTGAAAGATGAAAACGGCCGGTCGTTGTTGAAGAATTGCGATGTACCGAAGAGGTTGGCATAGCTTTTTGAGGAGTTGCTGAATGTGGAAGTCAGAGAGGCTAACATTGTTGCTGTGTGTGTTGGTGCACGAAAGCCGGTGTTGGGAGAGACTTGTTGCCCCTGGTTTGGATGGCGAATGCCGGTGTGGGAATTGGGAATGCCGCTGTTGGGAAAGCCCCTGGTTGGGAAAGCCCCTGGTTTGGATGGCGTTGCGATTGAGTGTCTGAAGGGGTGGAGTAACGATTGTCGAATGACTGGTGAGGCCACTGAATCTGTTTCGTGTCGGATGTGGTGCCGATTGAGTTCATGAGCAGAAGAGATGAAAGTTAGTGTTGTAACTCAAGATGCATCAGATTGTTGCGTATTGTTGGTGAAAGCTGCGCGGGAGAGTGCTTATCAAGATTATTAGACAATACGGATGGTGCAATTGACGAGGAACAGTAATAAGGTGTTCAAGGAATGTCGATCGAGCAAAATTAGTGTCCTCCTTAATGGAGAGTGATTAGAAGAAGCTCAGTGTTATCAGTAACTGGGCTCTCATGTTGAGAAAACTGGAACGTCGAAACTGAAGCGAACTGCTGAAAAGTGTAATGAGCTGTGGGACGTTGGGGATGGAATCAAATAGAGGGTTGAATGAGGGGGTAGTTGTATCAATTGTGCTGTACGGAACTGACTTTGGGGGTGAGAGCAGAAGGAAAATAAAGTTGAATGTTGTCAAGATGACCTGTGAGGGGCATAGCTGGAGTGACGCTGGAAGACAGGATCAATAACAACGCCGTTCGAATTAAAACGGGAATGGTGAAAAAAATTAGAGGACAGTAGATTCACGTTTTCTGGAATGGTGAGGATGGATAATGTTAGATAGGTGAAAAGGGTGATGAAAGCGAAGGTGAGTGGACGTAGGTCTAGAGGTAGACCGAACTTTGGGTGGATGGATGGCGTCAAGCAGGCGTTCGGAAGGAAGTATGAAAGCATGCAATGTATAGGGATGAGTGGATAATGGTTATAAATGTTTTGAGTTTTGACGCTGCCCGATGTGCTTTCCCGCCCTTGTCATCAAGTTCAAAAAAACAATATGGTCGTTGCCGGAGGGAGGTCACTATGGCGCAACAGGAGTAAATCAGTTTTACTGCCGGGCCCTGCTGCCGACACTGACCTCTGACCGCACTCCTGACCCAGAGTGTGCGTTGTGGGGTCTTTTGACGAACCCTTTAGTGCAGAGGGGCTATGTTCGTTTGAGTGGGAGTGTATGAGAAGAATGTGAAGTGCGCCTTGCCCTCGGCCACCCTCCGTCCAGGAAATTTCGGTCGTAGCTGGGTCTGCATTGTACGTAGCTAAAGGTATGTCTATACCACATAAAAATACGTTGACGAATGCATCATTTAAATACTAAATAAATACTATCCAATTGCACCAATAGTTAGTTGCTATTGGTGGGATAGATACTTGAATTAAAAGAAAACACCGCTGATAGTAGTATTTGGATCAGAAGAAACTGGTTGGCATTTATGTATCAAACAATGATAAAAAAGTAAAGGATGGCTACATGAATTTGAATTGTACATATAAATCATCTTACCAGGCTAGTAAGATGTTTGCACATAACAAAATATTATTATTATTATAACAGAATATTATTATGTATTTGTATAACACGTTCCACATTACAGTGGAGTAACTAACATGTTTCACGTTACAGTTTAGCAACCAGCCTCCTCTACATAAGAAGTAGAGTAGTGGAGTAGACTAACCTGCTCCACATTAAAGTGAAGTATACTACCCTGCTCCACATTACTGTGGAGTAGACTAACCTGCTCCACATTACAGTGGAGTAGACTAGCCTGCTCCACATTACAGTGGAGTAGACTAACCTGCTACACATTACAGTGGAGTAGACCTGATCCACATAACAGTGGAGTAGACTAACATGCTCCACATTACAGTGGAGTAGACTAACCTGCTTCATCACAATGGAGTAGACTAACCTGCTCTACATTCAAGTGGAGTAGACTGACCTGCGCCACATTACAGTAAGTAGACTGACCAGCTCCACATTATTGTGGAGTAGACTAACCTGCTCCTCATCAAATTGGAGTAACTAGAAACTATTTAATGCCCACCCTGTAAATACAATTAGATTCATAATTCAATTTACTAGCCATTCAAAGATTGTTGGATTTCAATTTGAACGCCAATTTTACTGTAGTCAAGTCATTGTAACTCTTACTCTTATACTTTTATTCTTCCTTAATAATGTCAACTTTGTGCATTGACGTATATCTGATGACTGCCTAGAATGGGAAAAAATACAATGACGAGTCTCATTAGAGAATACAGTTGTGAGCGCGTTGACGTATCTTTGACGAGTCATCCCAGCAAGCAGCCGCACAGGCCATCAGAGAGGAACGTTAGGCTAACAGCACGTGTGGGCACGACATATTCTACGGACCAGAGCGGGGTATCGGTCCCCGTTACCGGGACTACAGCTGCACGGCGGGAGAGATGCGGGCGGCAGTGTGGGGACAGATAGTAAAAAGGATCGCAACGTAGCAACAGTGTGGTGGAGGCCGCGAGAGGCGATGGTTGAAGACAGCAGTGTGGGGTAGCATGCTGGGATAAATGATGTAGTGTGGCAATGTACGATGAAGAAGCGAATAGGACAAAGGAGGACCGTCACGTCTCCACAGAAAATGATGAAGCGTGTCTGAATCAAACAGGGTCTTGTGTCGCCACTGCCACTAGAGGCTACAAGGTACTAACTTAATAATAGTCCAGGGTGGCGTATCGCAAACACTAATTTCTGCTTCAATGCAGTCTCTGTAACGAGGCTAAAACCGATCTCAACTTAACCTTTCAGTGATGCTAGCTAAGAGCAGAGTGGAAAAAGCTCTTGCACTACGACTGGCCATTAGCTTCCTTTCTCTCATCTGTGCCAACACTCCTGACCAAAATTGGTCGCGTAAAAGATGTACCCAACGGTTGCCACAAGGTGTCATAAATATACCCAATCATAAATAAACCCAATGCAGGGTGGAAAAAGCGAGCAATAAAACAGAACAAACTTTGAAACAAAGTAAACCCTTTAAGACGCATATAACAAGAAGAAGCCATCATCTTGATTGAGAAGCGGATAAAGGGTTCACATGATCATGAGAGAAGAGAAAATTAAAAGAAAGCTATTGAAAAAATTACAAAAAATTCTACATTTTTCTTTGCCTGTGCAGAGAAATTTTCAACCTCCAAAACTAAAATTGGCCCATTAATTGATGAATCCGGTCAACTGGTCGATGAAAACAAAGCGATGAGCGAGTTGTTAAGTGAGGATTACAGACGGGTATTTAGTATCCCAATGCTTACGCATACAATTCCTGAAATTGCCTCTGAATTTTCTTTGACTGATCTTAACATTGACATCCCTGAAATTACAAAAGCTATTGATGACATAGGTAGCAATAGTGCATCCGGACCAGACGACATCCCAGCTGTTCTATTGAAACAATGCAAACAGGTACTGTCAAGCCCCCTACAAATGTTGTGGCAGAAGTCTTTGGACACTTCCGATATCCCACAGACCATGAAAAATGCCGTCATCTTCCCGCTAGTAAAAGGAGGTAGCCTCACAAGACCATCGAATTACAGATCAATTTCTTTGACATCACGTGTAGTCAAAATGTTTGAAAGAGTAATGAAAGGACGGATAGTGAATTTTCTTGAAAAAAATAATTGGTTCAACTCCAAACAACATGGTTTCAGAAGTAAGAGGAGCACATTGACCCAACTGCTGGAGCAATATGACGAAATAATAAAAGCATTGTTTGATGGATCAAATGTGGATGTGATTTATCTTGATTTTGCCAAGGCCTTTGACAAAGTAGATCATAGTATACTGCTATCAAAACTATATAACGCTGGTATTCAGGGGAATGTTTACAAATGGATCAAAATCTTTCCGAAGGGCAGAACTCAAAGTGTGGTAGTGAATGGAGAAACCTCTGCGCCAGTGGAAGTCCTTAGTGGGGTCTCACAAGGCACTGTGCTTGGACCTCTGCTTTTCTTAATACTGGCGAATGATCTGGGCCAAAGCTGTCCACATACATTTGTCTCTTGCTTTGCAGATGATACCAGAGTATAGGCATTGTCAATGACTTGAGTGATGTGGAAAAGGTGAAAACTGATCTGAAAGAAATCTTCAAGTGGGCTGGTGAAAACATTATGCAATTTAACAAATCTAAATTTGAATCACTGAGATACGGAAAAAATTCCGACCTCAAAACCAATACATCGTATAATTCTAGCAATAACACAGCTATAGAAGAAAAAAAACCTGCGTGATCCAGGCGTACTAATGCAGAACAATGCTTCTTTCCATGAACAAATTGCAAAAGTTGAGGCCAGTGGCAGAATACTGTGTTCTTGGGCCATGAGCACCTTTCTGGCTAGAGATAAAAGGACTACGTTGACTCTTTGGCAACAACTAATCCAACCAGTCATTGACTATTGCTCCCCTCTCTGGATCCCACTTAGGCAGGAAGATTTGAATAGACTTGAAGCAGTGCAAAGAAGCTTCACCTCTTATATTAGGGAGGTAAAGGAAATGGACTATTATGAAAGATTAAACGCCTTGAGGCTATACTCAATCCAAAGACGTTTTGAAAGATTCATGGTACGTTTGGAAAATTCTGGAGAGGGCTACACTGTCAATGTAAACGAAAAAATTGTAACGAAAGTGACCATGAGAAACCAGGCAAGAATTGGCAGATTGTGTTGCTTCAAAGTGCCAAAACTGATGGGGCGCAAAGCGATGCAAACAGTTGCATTCAACAGCTTCACGTGCCGGGCACCCCGGTTATTCAACCGAATGCCATTGGAAATACGTGAGATCAAACGGGTGCCACAACTGTCAGCTACAACAGCAAACATTTTGAGGTTTAAGAGCAGACTGGATAAATACCTCAGCTGTGTTCCAGATCGACCGCAAATTAATGGGGACAACTCCCTGCTTAACCGCGACGCCAAGCCGGGATCCGACTGGCGAATGTGACAACAACACGCAAATGCTGATGCAGCAGCACAAGTGGAGAGTGCCCCACGGATGTGGGCTAGGTGGCAGCCACGCTGTGACCTGCTGTGAATAGCGAAGAAACTCCAAGTATCCAAGTAAGTAATCAAGCCCTATTCTAATACTCGGGATATCACCAGCTCGTGATTTAACCCCGCCCCATAATGACGCACAGTTGCAGAGTGACTATGCAAGGCAAGCAAGACAGCCCTTGAAGCAGACTCAAAAAATAAACTGCAGTCAATGTATTCCATTGAATCTTACTACAGGAGTAACAACTGCCACTAATTTAAACAAAACTTTCACACGACAAATTTCGGTTTGTTGCAAGGACTAATTAAACCTATTTCCCCATAAACCTCTAAAGCCTTCGAGTCGTGAGTGCTCGTCTTAGCATACAAGAGAAATATCAAGTGATGAATTCAGAATTGAATTCAAATCCTTTCTCTTACCAAGAATGTTGTATTCTACTCTTTGATGAGCAGGCGATCAAGGAGTAGAATACAGCATTCTTGGTAAGAGAAATGATTGGAATTCAATTCTGACTGTTTAGTCCGTCCACCACCACATCATTTGTAGCGTGCACTAAACAAATAGAGTAGCCGAATAAACAGTTGAGTGGTGGGCTGACCAATGACCTAGTAACTGGTAACGCAGGCCCACGTCGAACTTGGCTAGTATGTGCAGTCCAGTCACTGATGGAACAAAGGTTCATACAATTCAGGACAAAGTGGATTAGACGCTGAACAATAACTCTTTTAGGGTACCAACAAAAATAGCAGGTGAAAAAACAAACCTCGGTAAAGAAATGGACAGAAAAAGATGTGGTTATAATTAGCTGCATTACCTGCAAGAATAAGACTCGAGAAACAGAAGGAGCGGACAGGATACCCAACAACCAGCAGCTACATCGAAGACTCCGTGGGTTGGACCTGCCGTCCAACTCATCAAATATGGATCAACCGCGGGTAGAATTAATTATGGGTGAACCAACAAGCTTCTTCCAGCTGAACTGAGCCGCATGCACACATAAAAAAAAATAGACAAAGAGATCACTTATCAAATTACAATCTGTGCTGCCATGAATAAAATACAAAGCAAAGAAAATAGCCGCATTCTTAGTCCTGTTGATATACTTTTTTGACTTCGTAAGGCAATTGCTATGCCATAACGCATGCAGGCACACAGCACACGATTAAGTATATGTATGTTAGTAATTTAAAGAGTATTACCATACAT
>SDVV010013635.1:0-15049 GCA_016164225.1 Gammarus roeselii | reverse complement strand
CTTTACTAGGTCGTCTCAGCAATCTACCACTGATATATAACAAATTTAGAGGTAACACACAGTCATGATACGATGCCACAGACGTACCTCGCATCTGTTAAACCATCGTCTCTGAACAGCCTCGAACAAAGATACATCCCGTTGAACATGGATGAACTCCAAAAATGACAACCAAGGAGTATAAACCACCTCTACACTAGGACCCATCCATCCAGTAAATTATCATCTAAACGGTAAACTACACATTTGCTGGGGATCAATGACGAAAATTCCACAAAGATGCAGTACGGACTTACACCTCTTAAACATACATTCCTATGATTCTCGTGGAAAAAAAAAATCATAACATCAGGAACATATATAAAATAGCTAAATAAGGTTCTCTACTCTGCTAAAATTCACATAAAAATTGTACTTCATTATGGTATCCATCCTAATAAATCGGTCCATGTACACAAACAAGCATAAACAGAATGAGCTTTTGCCTAGGGATCTCTCTAACTCCTCCTAAATATTGAAGAATGGTCGAACAATAAATATACAATACCCTAACAGCAAGACCAAATTTGTAACAAATCGTCTGTTCTATATCTATAATAACCACGTCAAATATTGTATCAGGATGAAAGAAGATATATAAATCACTATAAATGAACAAAATTTAACTAAATTAAACTTGAAATAATGTTCTATATTGTTGACACAAACGTAATATATCCTAAATTGTATAAATGACCAACAGATTGCATTGAAGCTGGAAATTCAACAGAGAAGCTACAAAACTGAAAGACCTATACTAAAACTCACAAGATAAAACAAAGCAAGAAAATTAATTCTCTACCATACCCAAAAAATACATCAAAAACATGATGAATGAGAATGAACTAGTATGTAATTAAACAAACAAGAAATGTGTATAAGATACCAAGACATACGAGCGACACAACTGAAACCTATAGTAAATACGGTATAGTGCAAACAAATTCTAATGAAATTAGCCTCAACTCCAGTCCAAAACAGGGATAAATTAACATCTCTTTAACTAAAGTAACTACGGCTAAATCGTAACCAATGTGTCATATATACATATAAAAACTACCACAATAATGCAACATCCTAGCAATTATGCCTGAAATAGCTTGCTACATGGATGCTTCAAGCCTAAAATACCCTAAAATGCCTATAACTGTATGAGTTATATGATCAAAATTCCGATACAATACAAATTCAACTTAAATCAATCGATCATTACTAAGTATACGTAACATATTATTTTAATTTACACTAAATCCATATCGTTCAGGTATTTTCGCTTTTGGAAACCCGCGTCAATGGAACACTGATATAACTGTTTCAAAACTGGGTAATGCAATATGGGGTAGATAGATTTTCGACCGTAAGTGCTGCATCATCCCACAATACATACCTAAACTCGCCAATAATCAGACAATAAACCATACTATTCCTACAGATAATATATACATATGAAATAAATAGATGGGAAACACAGATCCTTGCCTGCAATCCTACCTTTAGGCTGGTACAAACAGGGCCGTTTGCACACTATGACTGCAAGTTATGATGAAAGCGCATGTACCTCATCAGGTTTCATCCTCTAAATGATCATAAAAAGATAAAATAATCCTTGTATACTCTTATGTTCATAAAAAATATATAAACTGATAAACTTGTCTCATTGTCCACCTAAATACCCGTTGAAAAATATGCATTGGAAAGAAACGAAACCCATAAAAACAACGTAAATGTTCCTATGTAAATCAAATAAATATATATATATATATATAATTGTCTGTCCACCAGTATTATACTCTTTATAAACAATGTAAATGTTATCCCCAAACCCTAAATGTGTATTTCATTATTAAATGTATGTATAAATAAATCTTGTTTCATTGTCTACAGAAACATTCATCTGAAAAAAGTACGTGAACGTATCTGTTTGTTCCTAACATTGGATCTTGACGAAACTCTGAAAGTTAAATGCGACGAACCCAGTGGATTTAATCAATAATATAAATCGTACAATGTAAAATATAACCATATTTCATGCATAAGTTCATCGATTGTTCTAAAAATCAGGTTTGAGCAGTAACAGTTCCTATTCAAATGTGTCATTCAATAACAAACATAGTAATATATATCATACCGTGCGAAATATCCCAATAAAATCATATATAGCGTTGACAAGACCTAATAACCTACATCTATATAATCCATCCGTAAGCAATCGTAAATAAAAGCAATAAGATTCCGAAAGGAATCTGAAAGATATCGTAGGAAAAAACAATTCTCCGAGAGGACCATACATCTCGAGATAAGATCTTTGTGTGACAGTTGACATATAAAGATCCTCAAGCTAATTGTCATTTGCGGTTTGGACACCGCCTGACTCCGGTCAACCCCTCCCCTCTTCCCCACCCGTCACGGGCAGTCTCTATGTATCATCAGTAACTCACTTGACCAGAATAGAAGAAAATGAACATATAACTATAATGTCCGAGAAATACAGCGACTAAGTCGGACACATTAACCAATAACATACATCCTAACAAATACATCGGCCAACTCACAAAAAACTTTCGTTCATGGTATCTCTATGTACCATCAGTAACTAACTTGACCACAAGATCAATTTGTCTTAACATAAAACGACAATGTCCGAGATATACAGCGACTAAGTCGGACACATTAACAAATAACATACATCCTAACAAATACATTCGATAAAAAGGTTCAAAGATCTAGTCATCCTATATCTAATTCCTTCACAAAGCATATATGTAGTCCCTAATTATCGCCAATCTAATTCCTTCACAAAGCATATATGGAGTCCCTTATTAAGACCCATCTAATTCCTTCACAAAACCATATATTGAGTCACTAATTAAGACCCATCTAATTCCTTCACAAAAGCATATTTGCAGTACGTATTTTTGGGCCGTCTTGTAGTACCTATATTTTTGGGCCGTCTTGCGCCCCTATATTTTTTGGGCCGTCTTGCGCCCCTATATTTTTGGGCCGTCTTGCGCCCTTATATTTTTTGGGCCGTTTTGCGCCCCTATATTTTTGGGCCGTTTTGCGCCCCTATATTTTTGGGCTGTTTTGCGCCCCTATATTTCTGGGCCGTTTTGCGCCCCTATATTTTTGGGCCGTTTTGCGCCCCTTTATACTACTGTCAGATACACTAACAAATAACATACATCCTAACAAATACATCGGCCGACCCACAAAAAACTTGCGTTCTTGGTAACGCTATGTACCACCAGTAACTAACTTAACCACAAGATCAATGTCTTATCATATAACTACAATGTCCGAGATATACAGCGACTAAGTCAGACACATTAACAAATAACATACATCCTAACAAATACATCGGCCGACTCACAAAAAACATGCGTTCTTGGTATCTCTATGAACCATCAGTAACCTTCTTGACCAGAAGATCAATTTGTCTTAACATAAAACTACAATGTCGAAGAAATACAGCGCCTGAGTCCGACACATTAACAAATAACATACTTCATACCAATTACATTCGATAAAAGGTTCAAAGATCTAGTCATCCTATATCTAATTTCTTCACAAAGCATATTCGCTCCGCCTATCTCCAGGGCATATTTGCTCCCCAGGGTTCCCACGCCATATTCGCTCCCTAGGGTTCTCAGGGCATATTCGCTTCGCCTATCTTCAGGGCATATTTGCTCCCCATATATCCAGGGTATATTCGCTCCCCATATAAAAACTAAACGCGAGTTGAGTAATTATGAGAAAGTTTTTTGAGATAACCCTCTTGGGACGTCATGAATATTCAAGGGACTAAGAATCATTGAAGGGGTAGGTTTTGGGGATATTCATGTCAACAATTATATTTGAAAGACCTCATTAGTCCTGATTTTCTATTAATTGAGACGAATTGATATCTTTTTGTTTGTGAAATCAGGGAGGCATATCTCGTCTGAAAGCCATGGAGATTAGCATTTAAGCCCCTCGCAAAGGAGCATGTCACAATCAACAGGTTGATTGAGGATATCCCAACTGAAATGGCTGAAGTGATTTTTACCGGCTGAACTGCGGACCTCCACTTGCAAGACGAGGTGTTCTATTGAGTTTATATTTGCAATTGGGCAAAACACATTGAGATTAGTACGGCGCACTCATGGTTAGTCGATCCGTAAGCACCAACATTTATGTGATGTTATGGTAATGGTTACTCAGTCGTCCATGAATAGAATTGATTTAAATTGATCAATGGGAACAGATGAAAATATACCAAATATGTTTATATAAAGTATGACAATAAAAATGAAACACTGTAGGATCAAAATCACGTGAAAAAATCTGTGTATGTATTTTATAAGTACCAACAAATGTATGTGAAAATATACGTAAACAATCTGATCCACCGCTTCAGAGCTAATTCGTTATGGCGTATTCAATTTCCCCTTGATTTGTGATGACCCCTACGAGTATTCGAAAGGCGACTACTCGAAAGCTGTTTTTCCAACGATTTCAAGTTTCAGTGGATCACGGTATAGCTTTAAGAATTCAGTGATTGTGGCACCTCAGTAAATTACCCTGGATATAGTTACTCTATGATTATATGCTTAATTGGAAGGTGTGTTCAGTTTCAGTAGAAATAGCTTTTAAAAAAGATCATATATTTATATTATAGCGGTAAAAGTTATATGGTGAATGAAACCGGTACATCAGAGCAGCATTACATCATTTTTTGTTACATACTCCTTAGTTTTATATCCTATGTCGTTACCCCGAAATTTTCAGGTGTTTTTGTAATAACATAGCAATATTTTTTCTCGTACAACATGTTCCGATGATACATCGAAGTGTCCGCTGAAAGAGCGCGTTCTTTGGTAAATTTTGCATGTCGGACACATTTACGGCAGTATGCTGTTTTTCCTAGTAAAACACTGATCATTGTCTGTCCTTGCAAAACACTGATCAGAGCCTAATCCTTGTAAGCCCCTGATTACAATTGATCACTGTCTGTTTTTGCACAGTCATGCGTAATGATCACTGACTGTTCTTCATAGACACTGATCAATGACGGGCATTGTAAAAACCTGATCAATGTCTCCTTTTATAAAACATTGATTATCGTCTGTCCTTGCTAAACACGGATCACGGTCTGTGATTATGAAGCAGTATTCTTGTTTGTCCTTGTATAATATTGATCACTGTCTGTCCTCGTAAAACCCTGATCACTGTTTGTCCTTGTTAAACGCTGTCACTGTCTGTCCTTGTGAAACACTGATCAGTGTCTTTCCTTGTAAAACAGAGGCCACGGTCTCACTTTGCAAAACACTGATCACTGTCAAGCATTATGAAACATTGATCAGTGCCTTCCCTTGCGAATCAGTGATCACCGTCTGTAATTGTAAAGAACAAATCCATTTCAGTCCTTGTGAGTACTAATCAGTGCCTCTCCGGGCACAACACAGATCAGTGTCAGTCCTTTTAAAACAGTGATCACTGTCCTTGTAAAACAGTAGTTATCGTCTGTCTCTGTAAACACTAAGCATTGCATGACCTTGTAAAACACAGTTCACTGTCTGTCCTTGTGAAACACCGATCACTGTCGGTTCTTGTACAACACTGATTACAGTCTGTCCATGTACAACAGTGATACCTGTCCTTGCAAAAGACTGTGATCACTGTCGCAAATATTTTTCCCTATGAGCACTTGAAATACATTACAGATACATTTGACACTTTCATGATATACTCACTTAGGTATAAAGGCAGTGTGTCGGTGTGGAATAATGTTTAGCGTGTGGTACACTGTCCTTATGTAACTACAATGATGCCTATACATTATCTATTCCCGCGTCCCTAGTTTGCTGGGTAAGTAAACTGTCTACTTATGAAATACACTGTATCTATCTTGTCGTTGATATAGCTACGTTCAAAGGCTTATAGATAATTCTTCAGTATTCGGTATCCATTCGTAACGGTAAGACCTCTTGGAGGGCACTACACACGCGCCACTCATCTCCACGCTACATAGATACACACCGATTAGGCCCGACGCTGATCAACATGCAGTCGACCGCTTTCCCAATCCTCACGTCTCTAGCGGCGAGGATAGGTACTTCGAAACCCCCATGAAATCAAAACAGAAAAGGAGGCTTACTTCAACTTAACAAACAATCAACGTTGGCTTATTTACCACAATTAAAAAATGTTACTTTCCAATATCATGATATGCATTTCAATGCTCTAATAACCTGAAACGATTTACTCCCATCGTAAAAGGAAAGTACCTTGTTATATGCTCTATAACGACAGGGGGAAAACATATAGGACAGCAAAAGAGCGGGAAACCTTCATTGGCAGTTAAAAGGGGGGAGCCGGGAAGGGGTCAAAGACACCGTCACTCTCCATCATTCCAACTCCAGAAGTTTCCCGTCATGCTGGACCAGATGGCCACGAACAATATACACAATTACAGTTTCAAACCCCTAGCAAGTCATGTAGGACCTTGTCTCCTTCCATCACTGTCTGTCCATGTAAAAGATTGATCAGTGTCTGTCCTTCCGAAACGCTGATCAGCGTGTTCATGTGTGTAGAATAGAGATCACTGTCTGTCATTATAAAACATTGATCACTGTCTGTCCTTGTGAAACCCTGATCACAGTCTGTCCTTGTGAAACTCTTATTTCTGTCTGTCCTTGTGAAACTCTGATCACTGTCTTTCCTTGGTAAACACTGATGTTGTCTTCAATACGCAGGATGTGAAGCTTGTTTAAACGTAATGAATGGGAATTACATTCCTATGGGGAAAGCATATCAGTGAGTGTGAGTTAATGTGTATCTATATAATATCAGCAGTAGAACATTGAATCGATATACAAGTGAGTTCTCAAGTTGGTATGTCGGCATACAAGTAGGTTTATGGTACATGCAAGTATGCAAGTAAGTATTGATGTGCAACTAGTAGAAGCCAAGTAAAGCATCTGATAATTAGAATCGAGTGCTACTATACATGTTTTCCTATTTACGCCAGAAAAAAAAATTACTATTCATCAAATGCGACGCACACGTATGGCGATTGACTGTTTCCTGTCCGGACTCTCAGGTTTCTTAGAGGGCAATATTGAAATTATGGAATAATGAAACCAAAAGAATTTTCTAAATATATGTCATATTATTAGGTATTGTCTAAATGATTACAGGCTTACTTACCTATAACTTTATACGCTCTGCAGCGCAGAGCTCGCCACCGATGTTTTAGTTCTGTATTTAACTTGGCACCTCGCCTGCCAGTGCGGCGTTGCAGTTTCAAGTATGAATGGTAACATTAGTCAAGCGTTGGTGGAATGCCATATGCACTTTATTATTAAAAAATACGCTATTCGGATTTCCTTGATATTTTTTATAATATATATCTGTAAAATTAGAGTTTCAAATTTGTTGTCTAACCTGAATTTCGAAAGTGGTAAACATAATTTATTTTGAATAGGTAGACCAAACAATTGTAAATTAAACAGACCATTTCATAGGGTAGGATCACATTTATTCGTGCACAGTAGACATGCGGCCGTGTCCCCTCCAAAGTAAAGTGTTAAGATTAAGTCGGTTCGTCCACTCCCGAAATGCATAAATTCATTATTAGCGTGGAAGGTCCCAACTATTTTAGTAGGTTATTTGATACAAAGTGAGGATATACTCACTTTGTATCAAGTAAACAACTTTGCCAAATCAATATGGATTTCAGCTACACAGAGCATATCATATTAAAATTGGTTGGAAACGCTGATGGTGGGTATGTTACAACTTATATGCGCATTAGCAAAGCCTTCGATTGCCTGGATCATGACTTTTTGGTAGCGAACTTAGAACATTATCGTGTTAATTCCATTGACATGAGTTGGATAAAAAGTCTGCTTCTCGGCAGAAAATGCCCAGTGAGATGGAATAAACAATATTCATCTGTCAGTGCGCTAAATATAGGGTTACAGCTAGGGTAGATCCTTGGGCCTTTGCTCTTCCTTGTCTATATCAATGACGGTTGTACTTTTTGCTGATGATACTACAGTTCATTCAAACGAATATTTTTTATTGAAACTACAACTAAAATGAATAATCAATTGGTCCACATTGCAAACTGGTTCACAAAAAAAGCGGTGAAGCTAAATGTCGACAAGACGCAAGGTCAGGATATATTCCTAGGAGTTGATATATTCCAAGTCGAATTGAAAGGTCAATTTTTTTTCTTCTGTGAAGTAGTATATTAAAGACTTAAATACAAAGATCACGTCCCATTTGATGTCGTGAAATTATCCAAATCGTGTGGCATCCTCTGCCAAATTAGAAATTGACTCACGACTTCTGCCAAAGCTTTTAGTACTAGAGCCTCATTCATACCTTTTTGACCTATTGTGCAACCGCGTATACTTCTACTTATCAAACAAACGTAAGATTTATCATTCCTAGTCAAAAGCGTGTCATTAGAACACTATCGCATGCTAGCAAACATGACCACACGTTGCCTCTCGTTTGACAATGGATTATTCTCTCGCTGGCACATCATTAATTTACAAAGCTTCGAAACAGTTAATCTGCACTGATAATGATTTTTTCATCTGAAATCATTCTATGTAAAATTTTCGTACAACGCGGTTCTGTAAATTCCCCGTAACTCAACACAGTCCCAACTATTTTTAAAATACAAAGCTGCTAAAACTCGGGATTCGATTGCCATAAATAAAAGGACGAGTAGCAGTTTAGCTACCTTTCGATCAGCAAGTAAGCGTTTAAACTATTCGTGATTCGTCAGTTTCATTTTACAGATACTGTGATTTATTTTTTTTCCTTGGTCATAAACTCAAATTTCGAGTTATCTTGTTAATAGATAGTTACTCTATCTATTATGACTCAATGAAATGCTTTTGTCCTGTGCATATGTATCATGTCATGCTAACTATGCATTTAGTTTCAAAATTTGTGTCTTCGTGTGCCCAACAATGTGTGGGTAATGTAATATGCAACCTAATGTTGGATATTTTCTCCTCTCCGTTTTTATCAAATGTCACTTGAAACAGTAAATTGTCATGATTAGATAAATGTCTGTGACCGAGCTTAATCAAATACTTTTTATTGAAATCAATAATCCACTGTAACGTTTTTATCTGCATTGACATGAACAATGGAGAATAGCGAACGCACTCCAACAATGTCCACTGGTTAGTGGGATCAAGAGGTAACAGAGTCCTAACGCTCCATCCCTACTTTTAAGTTCATATAAGTTTATCTGAATAGCAAATGTTGCCTTCAGAACAGCTCACGCTGACGAAGACTTCGTGCATATCATCTACGAATTCTTGTATCTTTGTATTTTTTTCAACCTGTCATTGTGAAATAATCAATTTCAAATACTTAAATTCTTAAATCCGAACGGTAGATAGATGGAAATTAACATGATATTATATATTGCCTATAGAGTAACCGGACTCTAATGTATGAAACATTTTCAAAGCATTTATCTAATAAATAATTTGAAAAATGCATGGTCAAATTCTTTCAATAAAAATTCGAATTGAACCTAACACTCTAACAACTAGAAATACACGCGTACAAACGATGTCAATAAAATATTTTTGTGGGTTCTACACTCCATAAAGACTGAAATGGTGCAGAAGAAAGGTCTGCAGAAGCTGGAGAAGAGCTTCAACGGATCTCTCTTGTACATCAAGAAAAGCTTCAACAGCTCTCTGTTAATGGGGCTTCAAGTATCTCTTCTGACGTCTTTTATCACCTGAAAAAATAATCAAAGCTAAAGATATTCCCTGCTGAAATAAGTAGATCTACAACTCAATTAGCTAAAAAATGTCACACCTACAATTTGCTCGTTGAAATCCTTATTTTACTTCTGAACAAAATTCGCTGCCATCAATTAGCTACAGTTATATTAGTTGTTGATTTTTTTGTGATATTCAATTAGTTATCAAAATTGAATCGGAGTCAGCGACTAGTTATCTAGATCAGTCTTCAGTCTTCAAACACCCTGTTGTGGCACAAACATTCAACGCCCCTTATTCGTTAGTTACAATATTTTAATGAATTTGTTCAAACACGTGTGGCTTTCTTTCATTTTCCGTAGTATTTTTCTAGTGGAGCATTATTTTTATTCAATGTTACTGGAAATTAACGTGTTGTATCCTCATATTGCATAGCCATACATAGCTTCATTAACCAGAAGTGCAGTGTCGTCAGGTGGCAACACAGGTGTGAGTATAGCTAGGCATTAATAGTCGTAAGCCGAGGTGAGCTAGCTAAAGATCAGCTGAATGAGGGATTTCGGGTCACGACGGAGTGTAATGAAGTGCAAAGCGTTAGGTATGCTTGATTCTATTTAATGAAAGCATTTGGTATCAAGGCACTTGAGACTTTTAGAACGCCTCCAGTTGGTATTTTTTGGGACTGGTATAAGTTATTTTTAACTCCTTGTTGAATCCAAAATACCATTAGCTATTTGACATACCATTACTTTAACTGATAACTTTTATACTAATTTTCACTGATATTCTTATATTTTCAGTCACATACATTTGTTTATTGTTTAGGGTATGCATAAAAAGAGAGAAATGAGGTGAGTGTCAATTTGAATTAATTAGGGATGGGTTAGATATGAGCATCCACAATTTGTCATCAAGCTCACAATCACATCTGCTTACACAAAACACTAAGAAGCTTACAAATACCCGATGAAAAATAACGATCGATGTGCATTTCACGTATCCAAGCAGAACACTTCTAACTCTATAATATTGTTTCAACAGCATCAATGTCACCAGACCAAAATCACATTTGATCATGACAAAGGTGAAAAAAATCTGTGCTGACGGAGAACTTGTGAATCACTTACTAAATTGCTATGAGAAAATTAATTTAAAGGGAGACTGCCATCAGTTTCAGTGAAACAAAATTAAGTATTATTTTCGTCGTTTGACGGCTTATGGATTTGGTGAATAAATGTAATTTATTGTACTATTGAATTGTGTGACACGAAACTTCACATTTCATATTCTCAATTGTAATTATATTTGGAACAAAGAACTAATCTTGATCAAAAATACAACTATGCTGAGTCTGCTAAATCACAGTGGATACAAATATTTTATCCTGTTTGTCACAGGCCTTTTCTGTGAGAGTTGCTATTCCACAAAAAAAATATTTGTTTATTATAAATTTCATTATTAGCTTACATGCAGACGTTTAATCTTAAATATTTCTACTTTATCATTGTAGCAAGCAAGTAATTATACATTCGGAACAAGATATATCAGTGAAGTTATCACACACAGGAAAAGTCAACAGTAAAATTTTTATAAACTTGACTCAAGTTTTAATTTTTATGATGGAAACTTTCCCAGAGCATTGACCCAAAGCCTCCAGAATGCCCTACAATTATAGAAACTCAATAAACAGCTGTAATGATAGTAATAATCAATAACAACTCAAGGATTTTTAAAATCTTTCAAAGCATCTAATGCCAAAATTCACCGCTAACTACAAACTGGCATCACAATGACTTTATTCCTCATTCAATTAGAATTGGACTGTCGCAAGAACTTCTCCACTGATATGTCGCACTGTTTCATGGTCTAACATCTGCCAACTTTATTACCATATCTACAATGTATTGCATATTTGGATATGAATCAATTTTGGAGAGCATAAACTCAATTGTGAAGCTACCAAAGCAACAAGGTCAGAAAATATAATTCTATTGGAGATTGTTTTCATGGAAACTTTTCATCAAAATGTTCTCCAATTCTTTTCCTGGTCCATAGAATTGAAAGACAACACAAACTAGGACATCACATCACCAACTGCCAAGCATGCTCGAGGCACTGCCAAGATGATCATTACAATGAGCCATCATCAAATGAAGGAAAATAACAACTGCAATGCTAATTCTGATTACAAAAACTTCGATAAATAGTAAAGTCTCTGCAATGAATCTCTCCTACCTCCTCTCAATCCCAATATTCCACTTTCAAGTTCAGGTACTCCGCATTCAATATCAGTTTCACCAGTCTAGATAGAATGCAAAATGCAACCTGATACATTGGATGATGGCAGATTTTTTTTCCCTCCCCGTCAACAAACTTTCCCATCGTCTAAGCCACTTTTTCTGAATATAAACTAACTGGTAGCAGCTCACAACAATCTTGACAGCGCATGATGCATCCTTGGCAGTCCAACATTTTTTATTGTTCCTGTCTTAAAAAATTACAACAACAGTATTGTAAAAATAGGACTCGCAAGTCTGTCTAAAAAAGCCATTGTGAGAATTGGTCTCTTAATCACAGCAGATAGGCTAACAAAACGAACAGGCCTGGCCTGTCTGCATTAAGTATTATGTGTGCAAATCAAGTTTGAAAATATTTATCACACAATCATGCATGAAAAATGTCACACAATCATATGCATAAACCCTAGTTTGAAATTATGCCTTAATATCTTACCAGTTTTATCATTAGTCCTAGGTCTGCTGTTGTGGTAGCAGAAGTAAAATATTAATATTGCCTCCATTTTCACCTTATATTCAAGTGTTCCTTTTGCCAGAAAAAATATACTGATTCTGAACATTTCCTAAACCATTCAATGCAATCTTATTATGTCTTCCGATAATCTTCCAGAACACCCGTACATGGCAAAGCATGGCAATTCAATACGAATCAAATTTTAAGTACGATAACTTAGTGTAATTATTTCCACTACAATTATTCCATTGCACTACGGGGCACAAATACGCAAAATACTTATGCAAGCACTCAAGTGGCTAATAAAGTAGGTCACAACAAACGTGTTTTTATGGAGATGCGAAGAACCATCTTAAATTGGTCAAGTGACAAGGAAACCTGTTTAGTTTATAAATATTGTGGCCGGCAGCGTTCGCTCTACCGTAACAGTGGTCGGCAGCACCCGCACTCGTATCTGAATGGGGCACCGTTCTCTCTCCTATCAGTGATCGCCAGCGCTCGCACCCCTAAAAGTTGCGAGCAGCGCTTGTTCACCTAACGGCGGCCGGCATCACCCGCTCTCCTAACAACGGCTGGCATCGCCCGCTCTCTTAAAAACAGCCGGCAGCGCTCGATTTCCTAACAGTGGCCGGCCGCGCCAGCACTATTATTATTAATCTGATAACAGCACCCGCTCTCCTTCAGCGGCCAGCAGCTGCCGCTCCCCTAACTTCGGACCACAGCGCCCGCGCGCCTAACAACGGCTGGAGCACCCTCTCTCCTAACAGCGGCCGGCAGCGCCCGCTAAAGCAGCGAACGTCAATCCGCTTTTGTTACAGTGAGCGCTCGCTCTTATAACAGTGGCCGGCATAAGTGAACAGGCGCGGCGATCGGTGTTTTTGTGTGTGCAAAACTGGTTTTGCTGGCGGGAAGAGGCGGATATGAGCAAAACCATGACTAAATGACCTCTTGCGTATGGGATATTTTTAATACAAATAATTGATCACCATATCTTTGAAAGGAAAATGTGAGTTTATGATACTATAGCATTTTGTTCCCAATATGTATTCCAACAGCAAATGTTTGCCGGAATTGATATCCATGAAAAATCGTTGGAGACGGAGTTCTGACATTTTCGTGGCATTCTTGGAATTTCTATTAGCAAATACGTGCACTCTAAGAGCATATGAATGATTAAACCAGTTCCAATGTCTCGTTGGATAAAGCATCAAAATGTTTTTTATTCCTAATGCACTCTTCACAAAAAACATCGAGAGAAAATCAATGTTATTTTATTTAAGACAATATATTCATTTATTACAAATAAGCTTATAACATGTTTATTGGTTGGTGGAATTAAATTTTTCCCCCAACTGATCGATCCAATCCCAGCCATTTGCAAGTGTTCAAAGGACGACGTTGCTGTGTTCTCAATCTGTATATGAAGCTACATCAATATTTCCATATATGAAAATATTGCTCGCATATAACCATTCAATCAAGGGCTGTCACATGCACAGAAGACTGTCTGTTTGAAGATATTTTATTCAGTGTGTTTACCCCTGCTTTACCATAGAAAACGTTGAAATGTTGTTCCTTGCTGGAAGAAATACGGCTAAACTCTTGGTGAAAAACCAGGTCAGTAGATACAAGTACCGGGAAACGCGGATTGTGTCCGGTTTACGGAAGTTTGCACATAACATTTCAGCGACGCAAAGGCGGTCGACGCAAAGGCGGGCGGCGCGAAGAGAATGAAGGTGAATGACTCTTTCGGACGGACTGACAGCTTGTGGATTATTCGTTTGTTAACAGGTTATATATATATTAATAGGTTATAAATGTTAATAGGATATAAAAATAGAACGTTTACACATAGGTTACTTTTGATATTTTTATCGGATTTCAATACTGGGCATACAATATTGCAATTCCAAGTCATGCTGCAAATATGCATTTCAATGCTAGTCCTCCGAATATTTAGGGGTAATGATAACATACATTTATACGATTATTTTTTAGTGATAATGCACATAGCAGTTACATAGTAGTTTACATGCAGTATTATAGGTGAAAACCTCACACATCTTCTGCTTGCACGATTGTTGATTTCCGGACACGTTCATGATGAATTTTTCAATCTTGGTATCATTTCTACGTCGTTCGCTGTTGATCAATTCACACGTGGCATAGATTCAATTAGTTTAATGTCATTTTTTGCGATTGTATTATCAGTACCCTTGCGCTCAGTTTCAGTTACTCATGCAGTAACTCCTTCTATCGTTTTCTCTGTTGTGAGCTATCGGAAGCAGAAAAAGATACAAATAAATAGGTGACTGAAACATACATTCAAAAGGAGAAATAACCCGTTATGGATTATTTTCATTATGCAAATTATTTACTGAGTGTGAATAGAATTGTCTTTATCAATAGAAGCATCGTTATCAAATGAAGCATGGAAGCATAATCTCGCTTTGGAAAGAATAGGTGAGATTGCACTTCTATGTTACATCCATGTTTACATCCGCATTATCACCGTA
>SDVV010013634.1:0-15049 GCA_016164225.1 Gammarus roeselii | reverse complement strand
TATAGCTGAATCAATGAGGAAGGTTGTCGAGATAAGTTAATGGAGTTGTAACAAAACAAACGAGGTAAATGGAGTAAACAAAGTAAAGGGTAGAGAATGAGAGATGGTGAAGAGCGAAGAATAGAAGAGTCTGAGAGGAAATCCCGTGTTCACCCCTCCGATTGGGTCGTGGCCGCGTGCGACCCGTGAACCATTAGCTTTATAGGGAGTTCACTGCGTTAAGTCAACTTTACGCAACGAAAGTCAAAGGTATGCATGGGTGCCACGGAAGGTACCTACAGGAACTCCTAAGGTACTGCGGTATATGGTCCCTACACTTCCTGGGTGGCAGTAAGGAGGATAATACACTACCTACCCTGCTTCAGAGCCCCAGTGACTCGCAGTCGCCCTTAAAGAGCTGTGTCCAATGTGCCCCAACACCTGCTGAAGAGCAAGATGAAGAGAGACAGAATACGCGAATCCCATGAATAAGATCTACACGGCGTATAGAATCTCAAGCATGAGAACAGCAAGAATAGAATTATTGAGGAATTGTAGGAAATGGCTGCACGAAAGAAAGAGCACAACTTGGTTGTTATTAGCCACCCGAATGGAGAATAGTTCGGACCGGTGTGTTTGTGAGCAACGACTATTGGGAGAGTTGTTAAGAGAGAATTTGAGATAAGTGAAAGGAAATTTGAACTAAACATATGATGCAAATGAGGTAAATAAGAGGTAAATAAATTCAGGATGGTGAGAAAGAGAGATAGTGAAGGGTGAAGACAAGGGGAGTTCGAAGGGATATAAGGGTGTTCACCTCCCCTTCTCCCCATCCGGTTGGGCTGTGACATTGTGCGGCTGGTAAACCAAACAGATGTCTAGGAGGGTCTGAACTGGACTAACGAGTCCAATATTTATTTCAATCTTGGGCCCATGAAAGCTACTTTGATTTGAAGATGCAGCAGTAGCAGCAACAGCGCCGGGTGTTCAGCTATAAAGAAGCTAGCTACCTGCTGCATTGTAGAGGTGCTGCAGCGGGCTGGTGCCGGCGTGCATATCTCTGCTCTGCTGCAGCACCGCCATCTGCTCCTGTTGTAGGATGTTACTCACGCTGCACAAGGCCTGCAACAGTGGACACAATAAACACACAATACGAAAGCAGTTAAATTGATAATCGTCACACCTACAACCTGTTGCAAGCAGCTAGCAATAAGATCTGCCATAGTCGAGCGAGACGCAAACTATGAGAGAAATCGAGACCGCGTCTAGTACGTCAGTGCTCAAAAATTGTGAAAACTGAGCTAACAAGCTGGGCCAGCACTTGCGACATCCGTGCTGGTCACTTGGATCCCAGTTCGCCTAGTGGGGTGATAGTGACAATCATTCTAGGTTTCGGCGCATTTCAAGGCTCCCTACTGCGATGGCGGTTTATCGTGAATTTGACCAAGTAGCTATGTATAATTACCAAACTTAATGGTATAGCTACTATAACATTGCGACATCAAATAAGGAAGAAGTAGAATGGGCAATTCGTGAGAATTCAAAATTATTGATGAAGGTTATGATAATGGAGTTTAATTTATTGTCTCCTGAACACACAAACTATCACTGTTGTTTAAGCTGTGGTTATTGACCAATAATTATTTAAGATTCAAAAAAACAATCCAGGGAATGCAGAAAATTATTGCATTCACAGCTTGGTGGACGAATAGGTAGCATGTTGGCCTCTCCTTAAAAGACATCTATTGGAACAAAGGTTCGAGCCTTCCCGACTCAAGAGTGAAACTTTCTGGCTTTCCTCTTGAATGGTCAAAAGTAAGCTCATATATAATAGCAAGCTGGAGAGGGAGAGTCACAACCGATTATGTGTACAACAAAAATGCTACAGTTAGTCAAAAAAACTGCTTCACCATATTCCTCAGTTTCTTGTTTTGAAGCAATAACCTACTAGGTCGCTTGCCAATGCTAGAGGCATAAACAATAAATAAAGCGTGTCAACCCACCTCCTGGTTGTGAGGCGCGATGCCGGCCTGCTCCCGTATCCTGACAGGTACGTTGATCCTCTCATAGCAGTTGCGGTCGGTCTGCAACGCCTGGAAGCCGCCTACCACCTCCTCACACACCTGGCCAACAAGCAGGATCATTTACTAGTTTGATCAACAACGCATGTGAACCGTCTCTGTGGTGGCATGCAAGGTGCAGTAGTAAAAGAAAACTAGTTACTGATTACAGATTCATAATATTTAGAAATTATTGTTTGCCAAACATTTAAATTTGGCCAAAAATCGACTGGCATTCACAAATTAAAAACTACAGGTGACCAAATATTGTTTGTGCATTTAACGTTCTGGTGGTGGTGTTTCAAGTAACTGGCCTCATGTGTGAAAGTGTGGAGGCGTGGAAACGGATGTGAGATATCGAGTGAAGGGTGTGATAAGGTGCAGAATCTTGGACTTAAAAAAATATATAATTTGTTAGAAGAGGTTGTTCTAGTTGATGCATTGCCCTAGCTCCTTCAGTGGTGGAGGAACCGCGGCTGGCGCACAGTCGGAAAGCCCGGCTACACACCCACATGTGCATGTTGAGAATGTTACGACCGATGCAGGCCCCTGTATTAGACCTTAGCCATCGCGAAAATTATGCTATTTCGCGGGTGCTCCCGTAGATTACGCACCAACGTGATATTATGCTTGAGCTTGCCGAGTGCAATGGCTGGGCCAGACCTAATGACGTCCTCGACCGTATCACAGATAGGAAGGGGAGTTTTATGGTCTATGTTGGTACGACTGGTGGCCCGTGAGGAGCTCGCACTTTGGCCTCGACAGGTAAACCCTATCTTCCTGGGCAACCCCAACTTCTACACGTAAACTGCCAGAGGGTTGAGTCTGGGCTTTAGAGTCGGCAACTGCAAGAGCTGTGAAATGCATCTGTTTGTGAACAGATGTGGGTTTCTGTAAGTTGGCAAAAGGTGGTGTAAAGGGAACCACAGTGTACTGCGTGTGTTATGTATTTCTCACAGTTTTATAAATGAACATGGAGTAATATTCCAAGAGGAGGGGCCATCAAGCGGGACGGTCGTCCGAGCGTGCCGTGTGGACGTACGCCTACCGGTCTGAACACATCAGCAGCGTCCCTAAGTTGGACTAAAATGGTGAGGATGAGAGTTGTCTTTGTAGCCCGATTCAGATAACTGTTGCCATTAATTCGGGAAGTTCCCAAATGAAGTCTCGTACACTTTACCTTCATTAAATAAAACCAATATCCGGAGAACACATTGATTGCCATACAGACGGCAAACTTTGAGGCAACCCCAATTGTGTAATATCTTCAATGTTTAAAACCCAGTGATATTATCTATATTTAAACCCAATTATATTTTCTATAATTAAACCCAATGATATTTATATCAAAACCCAGTTATATTCTTCTATTTAAACCAAAAGGTTTTGCTACGAAATCATCCCTCAACCAACTCAAGTTTTGGTACCAAAGGCCAGCTTCAATTAGATTGCAGGTTGTTCTTCCCTAATTTAATACTGCAAATGAATACCATTTATGATACCTCAGATTTCGGATATTGGCTGTAACACGGAACCAGCCCGGACAATGGCCCATCCACCATCTTTACAGGGATGGTGGAGTCCGAGCAGCCGTGACACTTTGTAACCTTATCTACTCCAGCATAGTACCGAAGTCATTTGTTGATATAACCTTGAATTGGTGCAAAGTTAACGTTACCTTTTTCAAAGTTTAATAAATTAACGTTTGAATTTGCGTGTCACTGGTTCCCTATATCTTTGGATATAAATTTATTTGTTACATGGCCCTTTGGTGCAGGAAAAAAAATGCTTGCCTGGCTGATGCTAGTCTCATGTAAATACTGTTAATTGTCAATGCGCATTTTCTTGTGCATTTACCATTGAAAGTATTAGTTTTGTTTTAGGGATCTCAAGTGTTAATATTGAGGTTTTAGAAATAAATCTTAATGTGTGTATGTTGCCCATTTAAACAAGCTATGGTGGGTGGACACAAGCAATTTTTCAATGTGTGTTTTATTGTTTTGTTATTTGATTTATTCTCACTTTCTTGACTGTTTAAATCGAACCTCCCCATCCCCTGTGTTGGGAAAAAAATTTAGTTGATAAGTTTGGGTCTGGTGGAAAATTATTGTCCCGTATTCATAAAATTTAAACTCTCAATTTCATCATGGCCTAAATCCAGCAATTTCCCAAATGAAGGGATACCTCCATTGGCCAGAAAGGATAGAGCCATTTGAACCTGAGCCCAATGGAAGACCCCCCCAAGAAGTACCCTATTATTTTCTATGGCACCAAAGGAACAGGCAACCTCAAGGCAGAAGACTTGTTCCCCTACCACAAGAACAAAGAACGTTTTGGCAAGCCACAGAAACTAAAGCTTTTCAAAGAGGGTCTCTGGAAGCTTGAGAACAATCCAGACTGGGACCCAAACATTAAGAGCGACAGAATCCTGCATGAGGAGGAATCAACGCCAAACTCACCTTGCATTGCCCTGAGACAACAGCCCTAACTTTGTGGTGCTTGGTGGGCAGGTTGTTAATGGTGCTTAGGGCAGCAGTTTTGTGGAAGATGAGGCTGATGATGGCTTGGATAATTCAAAGGAACTTTGTGCTCCTTGTTGATGCTGCCGGACAGTAAAGTCTATTGATTATCGTGACTTTTGTAGGTCTTTCCACCCAGCATCTGAGAGTGTGAGTCTGAAGAGAGGTGTGATAGACGGCCGGACTTCTTGAGGATGGAGGACGTGCAATTCCTTATCATTGCATTCAGTGCAGGAGTAGCCAACATGATAGGAGAACTCCTGTTGGCAGAATTGACTCCCTAGTGGGTCAGTCTGCCTTTAATTAACTGGTTGTGGCGATTGGCGTTTCATGTGCCAAGGTTCGAATGCTGATGAACAGTACACAGGCTGCCCCAAACCATGTTTGTGCACAGGCTGCACCTGAGTTTTTCCCCAGCTTCGCTAAACCTAATGAAGTTGTTCGAGAAGAGAAGCGGGAGGTCTAGGAGCAGATGAAAAAGGAACAGAATGTAATCTTAAGATAACTGAGAGAGACAGTGGTTCATGTGGATACTGGATTACAGGGCTCGGTGAGACAACTGATCAGGTCTGAATGCGACCTGCATGAGGTCCATAGAGTAAATTGACAGATTGGAATGTTCAGAGCAAAGATCTATGACAACAGCGCAATGAGTGAGATCCTGTTGAATGCATGGAAATTATCCTGAGCGATCTAACATACAAACAACGCCAGGAGTTGTTCAGGAAGAGGAGCCTGCTGTGGGCGGGGGAGGGGCGTGGGGCTGGCTCGGCTGTGGCCTATGGTGCTAGTGATGCCCGGTATCGAGGGGAGAAGTGGCCCGCTGCTCCAGGAAAAGGTCGAGGCAGTTATGCCAGGGTAATGACCAGCACTGCTTTTGGTCGTGATGCTGCTGCTGCTGGTCGTGGTGATGCTACTACGGCTGGTCGTGGTGATGCTACTACGGCTGGTCGTGGTGCTGCTGCTACGGCTGGTCGTGGTGCTGCTGCTACGGCTGGTCGTGGTGCTGCTGCTACGGCTGGTCGTGGTGATGCTGCTGTGACTGGTCATGGTGCTGCGGCTGGTCGTGGTGCTGCGGCTGGTCGTGGTGCTGCTGCGGCTGGTAGTGTTGCTGCAGATGGTGGTGGTGTTGTTGCAGATGGTGGTGGTGTTGTTGCAGATGGTGGTGGTGTTGTTGCAGATGGTGGTGGTGTTGTTGCGGCTGGTGGAAGTGTTGCTGCAACTGGTGGGAGTGTTGCTGCAGCTTGTAGTGAAACTGCGTTGTCTGGTTGTGGTCCTGCCGCAGCTGGTCGCGGTTATGATGCCAATAGTTGCAGTGTTGCTGCGTCTGGTTGTGGGGCTGCCGCCAGTCGTGATCTTGCTCAGCTGCCGCGCTGAGCTTCAGCAGTTTTTTGAGCTATTTTAATTATTTTTCCAAGTTTGCCGTGTTAATGTCAACTCACTAACTAATAAAGTGAATTTCATCTCGGATTTGATTTTGAAGCAGTATATTCATGTTTTGGCTGTTAGTGAGAAATCATCCTTCATCAACATAGCTTACTATAGTTCTGTCAGGGGAGACATGGATGGCACAGCTTAAAAGCATTGACCACTGCTGTATCTGCAAAAGGACATTGCATTTTTGGTGTTTCAGGTGCCCATTCCAAGTGTTGTAGTTGTGCGCCTAATTGAGTTTGACTTGTGGATTATGACTTTATCAGCCTCCTTCTTATACAATTTTAGAAAACACCTGCATATTAAACTTTTTACTGAACTTTTGCCCTGGCAAGGAGATGATCCTTGCAGGTGATTTTAGTTTACCAACAATTGACTGGTCCTTGGACCTTATTGATGGCTACATTCAGCGAATTGACATGCAATTTTTTGACTGTTGTTCATCTCTTGGACTTTTGCAGTGGGTAAGAGAGTCTACTTTTACACTCTGACAATATATATACTGGATCTTCTCACGTCCAAGGATGATAGTGTTGGTGAGGTGCTTGTGTTGCCACCACTGCCTTGCTGCCAACATTCTCCTCTTGTGTTTGAGTATATCTTCGGTAGGGAGGGGCAGGAGCGTGTGGCCGTGGGGGATAGACGCATTTGGCACAAGGAAAATTATGCCAGAATTTTGGAGGCTTTGTCCCAGATTGACTGAGGCTAGAATTTAGCCGTTCTTCAGTGTGTGAATATTTTTCTTTTCTTCAGTCAGTCTTATTGTTTCTCATTGATAAGTTTATACCACTCATGCCTGTTCATTCTGGCCCCCCATGGGCTATGAGGGCACCCCCCGCTCTTGCCCGAGAGATACAGTTGACTCAGTTGCACGGTTCTGGAACCTTGGACTGAATCTGGATGAGTGTGTTGTGCTGCGCTTTCAAGGAGGTCGTATTAATTTTGATGCTTTGGTTCCAGCTAACCAGTACGTCCTGAAGGGCAGAGCATTGAAATTTGTCCCTACAAACAGAGACTTGAGTGTCAATGTAGATCCCAGTCTCCAATTCCATAATCATATTGGTGTTGTGACTGCATATGTTAGCAGGTCACGGGAATTTATGCTGTCCATATATGTTTTGCAAATTCATCCCCTTATTGAGTATGCATCCTGCATTTGGAATGATGGATTTGTGGGGAGAGCATGCTGTTGGAGTCTGTCCAGAGGAGATGGACAAAAAACATTGCTGGACTTTCTGGCATGGACAATGGTGGTCATTTGAGGAGCCTGGATTTGTTTTCCATTAAGGGTTGGCTACTTAGGGCTGACCTGATCAAGCGTTGGAAAATTTTGCATGGTAAATAAGAGGATTTGTAACTATGTTTTCTTTGCTTAGTCCAAGAGTTGGTACTAGAGATCATGGGCTGAAGTTGGTGTTTCCTCCTTGCTCTTCTGATGTCCGCAGTAGGTTCTTCAGAGTAAGATGTGTTGGTTTGTGTGGAATGATTTGCCTGCTGACATAGTGCAGTTGACAGATATTACTCGCTATAAGCAAGCCCTTGCTGATCTGTTGTACAAGAATTTTTTAGATTTTGACTAGGCTGATGAAGTGTAATTCATTTGTAGAAAAGGGTATGTGCAGTGCATGTATGCATTTTTTTGTAGCATATGCATATATTTATGTGTATGTTTTATTTTGTGAATAGCAGAACTGCTGTATGATCAGTTGCCTGAAGCCCAAATTTCATTTTTTTTTTCGCTTCATTATTTTGCCGGGCTTTTGCGGTCTGGGTTTCAGTGGCATTTGTGCCTCCTGTCATGCTCTGAACTCTGGCCTTGCTGGGGTGTGGGGTGGTTTTGAGGCAACCAAGGTGAGAAACCAAGGTAAGAAACCTTGGTTTCTCACCTTGGTGGCATCAAGACAGTCCAACACTCCAGGGAAAGCCAGAGTGCAAGGCAAGACAGGAGGCAAAAATGCCACAGCACTCCAGAACTGCAAAAGCCAAAAGCAAGGCAAAGAAATGATACAGAAAATTCCTAAAACCTGTGCTTCAGGCAACTGAGTATACAGCAATCTTGTAAGTCACAAAAAAAATGTATACACTCACATTACCACATACAAATAAAACTGAATCTGCTCAGTCAAAATCTAAAAATTCATCATACATCAGCTCAGCAAGAGCCTGCTTATGGCAAGTGATATCCGTCAACTGTACAGCATCAGCAGGCAAGCCATTCCATACACCAGTACATCTCACACTAAAAGATCTACTATGAGCATCAGGAGAGCAAGAAGGAACCACTAACTTCAGCAAATGACCACTAGTGCCAACTGCCAGAGCCAGTGAAGACCATATCTAGCAATATCCTCTGATTACCATGCAAAATTTACCTGTATTTTATCAGGTCTGCTCTCAGAAGCCAACCCTTAACAGAAAGTGAATCCTGCCTTCTCAAACAACTACCTTAGTCCACATCCAAAAAACCATCAATATTTCTGGTCCATCTCCTCTGAATAGATTCTAGCAGCCTGCAGTGCCCTCAATATCTGGTTTTCCGAAGCAGGATGCATACTCAATTATTGGACGGATATGCAAAACATATAAGGGCAGCATAAACTCTGAGGACCTGCAGACAGTTGATATCAACGAACTGTTTTGTTTGCTAACCCACCAACCCTTGCAGTCACCACACAAATATGATGGTGGAATATGAGACTTGTATCCACACTGACACGCAAGTCTCTAGCTATGTGCACTGACAAACTTTAATGCTTCACCATGCATGAAGTACTGGTTAACGGGAACCAGGGCATCAAAATTGATGCAACCTCTATAAAAGCACAGCACTGCACACTTGTCTGGATTCAATCCAAGATTCCAGGACCTTGCAACAGTCAACTCAATCCAACCCCCTTTGAAGTGACTGGACACAGCAAGCTAGTGTCCTTCTGTGAGTATCTCAAGTACAACTTGAAATCATCTTCAAATGCCTTGAATTTGCATGCAAGACCACCTGAGATGTGATTAATGTAAAGTAAGAACAGCAGAGGTCCTTGGACAGAGCCTTGAGGAACACCACTAGTAACATCAACTGGTCTGCTCAATCTGCCACTCACTCAAACACTCATTACTCTGCCAGGGAGAAATGCAGAGATCCAGAGCAGCAATGAACTACAAACACCCAAAGACTCCAGATTAGACCAAAAAACACAATGACTTACCATATCAAATGCTTCTGAAAACTCAAGCATTATGACATCCACAATATATCCCTCATCAAACTACCACCCAATATCATCATAGGTCAATAGCAACTGGTCCTCGGTGCTGCGGTTACTCTGAAAACAATACTGATGAGACAACAGAATATTGTTGCTTTCAAGGTACTCAGTCAAGCATGATACAAACATTCTTTCCATTGATTTGCAGCAAACCGATGTCAAGGTTACAGGTCTGTAATTTATTGGATTAGTGTGGGACTTAGCCTTGAATATTGGAACAATTATTGATTTGCTCCACACCTCAGGGACTCATACCCTTGTTATTGATTTCTGAAAAATTAAACAAAGGGAAGGAGAGCTCATCAGCACAGCTCCTCAGCAGATGTGGGTGTAGGCAATCCGTTCCCATACTGGAACTGGGACCAAGTGCCACACATAACCCCCACCCTAGAGAGATCTACATCTGACAAACTTCCTGCAAATAGCTAGAAAGTGGCTGGTGAGAAGGTACTTCATTGACAAAACCTCCCGAAAAAGAGTTGGCAAAGACATCACACATCTCGGCAGGATCCTGCACTATCTCACCACCCAGCAGGCGGAGGGGACCAACAGCTGGACAACCAATCTTATTTTTTCTGATATAAGCATGAAACAACTTACGGTTAACAGGTCTAATTGGTAAATTTGATTTGTATTTCTTTCATGAATCAAGAGAAAAATTTCTGTAGTTCCTATTCAGCTTAGCTACTGAATGTGCGTAGCTTCACAAGAGCAATAACCGAGTTGTGGCCCTCTGCCCCCTAGACCCGCTTGTATTCATGCCATGCCTTTGACCGCCTTTGAGCAAGAGCAGAGGGCGCCATGACAGCCCATGAGGGACAGCAACGGACAGGCAAGAGGGGTATAAACTTATTGATCAGAGACATTAAAACAGACTGCAAAAATTAAAAATCTTCACATACCAAATAATAGCTGAATTCTAGCCCCCAGTCAACCTGAAGACAGAGCCTCTGAGATCCTAACATAGTTCTCCTTACGCCAAAGGCGTCTGCCCCACAACCACGCGTTCCGGCACCTCCTCACTGAAGATATATATACTTGAAGATAACAGGAGAATTCTGGCAGCAAGGCAGTGGCGGCAGCACAGACACCTCACCAACGCGATCCTCTTCAGATGTGAGAACAAGATCTAGAATGTTATCAGACCATAAAAAGTGGGCTCCCTTACCCACTGCAGAAATCCAAGTGATGAAATATAGTCTAAAATTTGCAGGTCAATGTTCAGGTATGTTTGACAAGAATTCAGTAAGTGATGGCAGGGATATGTCAGATCCACAGTCTTGTTAAAGAATTGTGTTCTCCCTCATATCAAGACAATGTTTGAGAGGGAGAACATTAGTTTCCTCCTGCAGATGCAGAAAGGGTTTGGCATGTATACAGTTCAATGCAAAGTGTATGGCCTTGGTCTGTATTCTTTAAAGTGGGTTATGTGTATACAAGTAAGGTCAGAAGACCAGGCAGTGTTTGTGAGGAAATGATGGTTCCAATATAGCTAGTTTGGATAGGGTTGTAATCGATTGATTGGAAGGTTTGTTAAGTAGTTGTGTAAAGGGCCAGATAACATTCAATCTAGGTATGGCTTTAGTGCTGTTGTTGTTTATGTGGGGTTTGAATGTTATTCCTGTGTCATAGGTTACTCAAAACTCTTGGCAGTGAGACTGTGGGGTATGGGAGTAGTGTTGAGAGTGACATGAGAGTGGATGCGGTGTTCACTGTAATCTGGTGTGTTTGAGGAATGATTTTTGCCAACACATTCCTTCTGTTGTCCTGCAGACAGACTTGGAGAGAGTTCAGATAGCTATTGCTGGAGATGTATTTCAGCATATGAGCTGGTGTAGGTATTGGATTGTGGTAGCATGGACAAATCATGCATGAAGGCGGTGAAGATTGAGACAAAGGTTGGAGCTCATGGGAGCACTTTTGGAGTAGTGGCATGTTCATGATGACTTGTTATTGTGGCCTGAGTGTACATGTCTGCCAGAAAAGAATTCAGCAAGCTGCTTCTTGCAGTTTAGATGAATGCCTGTGTTTAGTATTTTGTTAATAAAAATGTGTCTTGATTTGTGAGCAGTGTGGTTGTGGAGTGTTGTCTCCTGAAACCATGTTGAGTTGAGGAAAATGGTAGCTAAATAGGTATTTATTTATTTGAGATACTGTCTCTCCACAATTTTCACAGGTTCACACAAGGCTAGATCTGATGGGGCTTTGTTGGATTTCAGGGTGAGTATGCAGAATTCATAAACTGAAGTTCTCCACAAGACCCTTCAAATGATGTAGCTATTGCCTGTTGTGATAACTATTATCACAGTTACAACAGATAACCGGACGTTGCCACACTTATGGAATAGGTGTCCAAAACCTTCCAAATTTGGTATGACAGAAACCATTCTGGGAGACACCAGGGCTGGGAGTCATTATCACTGACATTAGGAGAGCCAAGGGTAGGACTCATCATTCATTTTACCATACAATCAATTGTATGGTTAGCTTATGCAAAATTAGGCAAACCGTTGCAGTAGCACCAATGGTAGCTAGCTAGTCATAAAAACTTGAGTGATGATTGTATAAGTACATAAGGCATGGTTTACATGCAACATAGTGATGCTCAATCCAACAGAGTTCAGAACACAAGTCATTCTCATTTGTTACACTTGTACATAAAGTGAACTTGAAAACTTTCTTACTTTGGTCGTTTCAGATTTGTTGAATACTGAAAATATTATGCCTACAAATCGAGCATCCATCTGTTGGTAGCCAAGCTGGGTTCTCAGGTCTGTGGAAAACAAAACAAAGAGAGTAGGTAAGAGTTAGGTGTGACATACCGGAGACGGAAAAAAAATAGTAGGAAAGCCATAGTTGTAACATACCACAGATGGAACGGAGACATTAGGAAGGAGATAGGTGTACCATGCCAGAGAAGGATAACAGAGAGAGTAGGAGAGATAGGTGTGACATGCCAGAGATGGGCTTTGAGTACATAGACACAACATAAAAATTGAAAAAGAGAAAGTACTTAGTAATTCTATGTGCTACCTATAGCAAACTTGCAAGGTAGCATACACCTACCCACAATGAAAAAAATACCAGGAACTTGAATTTTTCAATCTTATGTGCCAGCTATAGCTAGCTACCTATTAGTAGTTTAGTGTGTGGAAAGCACAAGGCTAGGTTCTTACCCACAGCAGAGGGGGCCACAGTAATCTTGGGATGCGAGTGATACCATCCAACAATGTGCACGCTCTCTTCACACCCGCTGCTGATCTCCTCTGCCTTTTGCTGAGCCTAAGGGGGAGAGAAACCGGTATGGAGCAGTGAGCCTGGGTACAGATATCAGCTAAATGATCTAGCACATTGGCTGAAACAAAACAGGCAATGAATGAGTTAGAAGCCAACCAAAAAATGTGTTATGGATCCAAGTCAATGACACAAAAGGGATAAGAGGAGTAAAATACAATGAAATCAATCATCATCTTACTTTATTGAATCAGATGTGCAGTCAGTGTTTATTGAATATAGATGTTGAGTCAGTTTCTCAATAAATTAAATTTGCTATTTACCTAATATTAGGACATGAAGTGCAGATAAGTTGAAACAGAAATGAAATGTGGCAATGCATTCAAACTGTTCATCAAATAAGATCTTATTCAAATCTCTTATACACTAAGATGAAAGGAAATTAACCAACATACATTGCAGAAAGATTTCTAACATGATTGTTCATTTGAAATCACACCAAAGCTAGCTATTATGTAGCCCAATATTCATGACAAACTCAAAAGGTATATCACAGCTGCAAGCTAATACTAAACCTTAACAAAAGATGTCCACTTAGATAAATAGGCACAAATATTGGTTAGAAGCTTAAGATGGCATCACATAGCTTTACAAAGCATGACTAGTGACCTGAATGAGCATCTCTGGAGATATCTCTACCCTATCCTTCCTCTTGTCAGAGCGTCGCAGGATGACTGCGTGGCTCACATCGCACACCACTTGTTGCTTGGCGCTGCTGCCACTTAGAGCACTTCCTTCGTACTGTTGACAAAAAAACACCAACATGACCAATGTGATAATAGCTACATCTTGCTACATTTCATGCTGAGAGTTTGATAAATAAACTCCATCAATCACAATTTGGTCCTAAAAAATGTAGGTAATAATAGGTATTAAGAGATGCAGGAAGTTACTGCATTGCAGTATCAATTTTTGATTTTTTTTTTTTGCACTATCAATTTTTTTTCAAGATATTGTACTAGTAATAGCAGAGTTGCATGACACATTCATCTTAGTTGACCTCTGCTTTGGTTAATGGCAGGCACATCTTGACAAGGCATGGTATTTGAATTGCATAACTGATTTCTGGTTGTGATTAACCCAGAATGAAATTTTACAGAACAATGAATTTAATCTGAGAGATGTAGCGTTGAAACTTCACCAATCATCCTGTTACGTGTATGTTGATTATTTCATATTGAAACTTCACCAATCATCCTGTTACGTGTATGTTTATTTTTTTCATATCTTATCTCATTTTTTTCAAAGTAAACAAATGACCTTTTAAGAAACTGTTGATTTTTAATCTCACTTGATTCATTGTTGCCGTGACACTGCCATGTTGTCATGATCAATACTCGTTAGTTCATTTTGATGTACTATAGCTACATCAACACTGATGTAAATTATTATTGAGTCTTCCAACATTATAAATACAAATGATGTTGCATGGTTATTTCATCACAAACTAGTACATTAGATTACATTAGGGAAGCCGATTCCCGTATGAATAGAATTGAGGTTCTGAGACTAAACTTAAGCAACAGGCATCTCGTGAGAACGGGGAATGACAGGGAAGTTGTGAGCCAATGACTGATTTAATTTCAGTGGCAAGATGGTGGGTGTAGTGAAGCTGCAGAAAAATGGTGAACTGAGTAAGTAAGCTGGCTTGTAGACAGGCAAAGTGAGGAGAAGAAGCAGGAATTTACTGAGGGAACAGAAGAAGCCTGCATAATTGAACAAAGGGAAAAGAATATAATTGTAGATTAACAACTACAATCAATTGAGCAGCAAAAGAAACAGGAAAAAACAATTGCTCAATTCAGAGAGATAAAAGCATAACCTGGGCATGGTTTTGCGGAAGGCAAGAAAGACAACATCATAAGGAGGAAGGTGTGACACAGAGATGGAATGACCATTTCAACAGCCTGCTGAATAGACTGTTCCAGGGAAATTCACCTGCAAGTCACACCAATTAATGGACATTTTAGGAGAACACCATCTATTCTACATTATTCAATATGTCACGACATGAAAATGTAATATACATCAGACAGCATTCATCAATTGGGGTGATTCCCAGTGGTTCACAACCCGGGGTGACTCATCATAACTCATTTCGGCACCAAAATGTCTGGAATGTAAATATGACTATGGGACTTGCAGGAGCAGGCCTTCGTTAGTAGGTAGCGTCAACCGGGGTGACTCCCCGCATTCGAAAACCCGGGGTGACTCCCCGCACCCCCCTTCTGGGCACCAAAACATCGGAAATCACAATATTTGACTACAGGACTTGAAAGAGCAGGTCTTTGTTAGTAAGTATCAGCTACTTATAGAAATTCTATACGCGCACAGAATTTATGAAAAATCGCCAAAGTGAAGGTGTGCTTTTCAGGTCCCCGAAAATTTTGGTTTGGAAAAATTGACGTTCCGCAAACTTTGATGCTGTAGCTAGAGTTTTCATTGGATTAGGGTCAAATTTGGTGGTGATACTCGGAATATGGTGTAGTTCGTTGCGTAA
>SDVV010013633.1:0-15049 GCA_016164225.1 Gammarus roeselii | reverse complement strand
CACATTGTGGAAGGGATGAGGTAATCTGGTCTGATAGGTCTTTGAAGCAACCACATTGTGGAAGGGATGAGGTAATCTGGTCTGATAGGTCTTTGAAGCAACCACATTGTGGAAGGGATGAGGTAATCTGGTCTGATAGGTCTTTGAAGCAACCACATTGTGGAAGGGATGAGGTAATCTGGTCTGATAGGTCTTTGAAGCAACCACATTATGGGAGGGATGAGGTAATTAGTTCCGCTAGGTCTTGGATGCCACCGCATAACGGAGAAGATGAGGTAGTGGCTTACCCTTATCTACATTCAATTTGATGTGCTTTCAAGTTGTTTGAAAGTTAACAAACTCGCCCAAGATTGACCTAAAATTATGTTTCATGGATAATTTTGAATGTGCGCGACTCGCGTGAAATGCATTGAATAGTCAATACGGCATATACAATGAATGTTTTTCGCATAGATATAGATTGCCTTTAAATAAAATTTAGAAAGTACAAAATTCCAGCAAAACATTGAACATGCAAAATTTATCGGAGTAGTGTCAGCCAAAATCCTTTAATATTATACGAGCAAATAACCGGTTTATTGTATACAAATCGTTCGATTAAATTGAGTCTTTTTAGAATTTTCAAAGTTCTGTTTATAGTGTTACGTCAGAATGTTCTAAGACGGTCACTGAAGCATAACCACACATAAGGGAAAATATTTTGCTTCTCAGATCTCGACTTCATTGCAGCGAAGCAATAGTATTGACCAGTTACTCGATACCCATTGCATATTAGACTACCACCGGCCATCGTAACATTTTGTGATATCATCTTTTCATGATTATAGCATAATAATTTGATATAGCTTTAAATCTGTTTTATTTTGTTGGTAATGCTAACATTATTCGCTGGAAGAATGCCACTTGTCGTGATAACTTCTTCTGAGTGGACGTTATTAGCATTTCAAAAGTTCGGAGTAATTCCAGAAGTTGGAAGCCTGGAAAATACTAACTCTCGGCTAATTTTTTTGGTTTAGTAATTTTCTAGTTAATGATCATACGTTCTTGGCGAGAAAAATTTCGCTCAAAAGAAGAGGAAATGAGCGCAGTAAGCTAGAAATCTTCACTAATGAGGAGGATGGCAGCAATGTTTATGAATAACTCGTCCAGGTCAAATACAAAGAAATCTTGTTCTGATTGTGTTAGAAAGCTTTTCGGACGTGCGAGTGAATGAACAACAAACTCCTGATTTGTTGTGAACTTAGGTTTTGAATATTTAATTCTGAATTCTACTCGACACGAAACAGCTTGAATATAAGTAATGAATAGATGTTTGGGTCACAGGCAAGCAATTAAAAGAAATTGAATACATTTTCCCGTTACTTTAACTGAGTATCGCAAGGTTGAGCTGGAAAAATACTCTGGAACTATTTTTCGTTACTTTATTTTGCCCTCTCTGGTTTGGGTGTGTCTCTTCTATCGTTTTGAACTGGAACGGGATCAGGAATGAACGCCTGGAATCTCGCATTTTCATTCGTTCTCAGTGAGATTATCTACCCAAGAAAGTTCATTTTTGATAGTTTTTTTTAATGTTTTCGTACATGATAAAAATCATAGAAAATATTAAACTTTATATTCCCTGTTCCTCATGTCAACAATACGTTTTTAAATAAATTTCATAACTCAGAAAAACATATATTGTCTCATTTAATAGAATGATTAAATAACATGTTGATTACCGTCAACCGGATAATGATTTCACATTCTATTTCTTCGTATCAGATTTGCCATGACATAAAACAAGACTGGAATACAAATCTTTTACGAATATGATTTGATTCAGCTACGTCTAAATTGCTACGTCATTGTATGGGATTTTTTTCCAAAACGAACATGAACAAAAACAGTTGAAGATAAGAAACTTTTTCGCGTACGGACAGGAACCGAGCAGTTCTCTTGAAAATATTAATTTCATTTCATAATTTCTAGCAAAAATAATCAAGCGTTTTAAATAAATAAACGTCCTTCAAAACATTTTTTAGAAAAGAGCGTGTCTCTATGACACTTGTGACCTCAATTGTTGTGTTTCTCCTCGCTGCTGAGAAATGAGCTTTTTCCTATCGAGTGTATACTTGTCAACGGCATAAATGAATAAATAGATTATCTGCAGGCGCAAACACAAATTCAATGCCACTGCTGACGGCTGCTGCTGCATTGACGGTTAATGAAAATCGTCAAATAAAACAAATACATTTTTGTAGCGCGTATATTCTCCTATCACTGTCTGATATCTGTCACAAGGATTGACAAATACTCAAAAAATCTATCTAATTATTTTGTTTTGTACGGCACCGACCACGAGAGGTGTCTCATTGAGAGGAGCGAGGGCTCTGACTGCAACGATCGACGGGTTAATAGTAGAGGTCATGGGTTGTGGATAAATGCAGTTGAACGCATTCTCGTATTTTTTCCCCGTATGGCGCAAAGCAATTACCCGTTATATGCGTGGGCAAAAAATGACTGGATAACCTATATAAACGAGATGTTTGTTTTGTATATTTATTTATGTCAAGAATGTCTAGACAACAGAATGAAACAAGATATTCATTTATATTTTGGTTTCACAAAAAAAGGTATGGATAACATAATGAAACGTGATATTTGTTTTGTGTGTTTGTTTTTGCAGTAAATGTCTAGACATCATAATGAAACGAGATACTTGTTTTGTGTATTTGTTTTTGCAGTAAATGTCTAGACATCATAATGAAACGAGATGTTTGTTGTGTATCCAATAGATTATGTAAATGGTTGTGCGAGGTGATTACAACTCTTTCCTGATATTGGGTGATTCTTCGCATGTATTTATAGTCTTTACGAAAATACACATAGACCGCATGCTCACTGTAATCATTCATATGCTCAACTATGACATTTCATGGCGATATAGTATGATAACCATAATACTGTGACTGTTACCATGGGGTTGGTGTCAATGCAATACAAATTATGGTCATATATAATCCGAAAGCATTTTCTAGGAGCATATTGTAAGAGGATAATTTTGGTCTATATAATGGTAGAAGTGGTATCCAGGGGAATGTTTACAAATGGATCACAATTTTTCTGAAAGGCAGAACTCAAAGTGTGGAAGTGAATAGAAAAACCTCTGCGCCAGTGGAAGTCCTTAGTGGGGTCCCACAAGGCACTGTGCTAGGACCACCGCTTTTCTTAATATTGACTAATGATCTGGGCCAAAGCTGTCCACATACATCAGTCTCTTGCTTTGCAGATGATACCAGAGTACTAGGCATTGTCAATGACTTGAGTGATGTAGAAAATGTGCAAACTGATCTGAAAGAAATCTTCAAGTGGGCCGGTAAAAACAATATGCAATTTAATGAATCTAAATTTGAATTACTGAGATACGGAAAAAATTCCGTCCTAAAACCAATACATCGTATATTTCTATCAATAACACAGCTATAGAAGTAAAAGAAAGGCTGCGTGATCTAGGCGTACTAATGCAAAACAATGCTTTTTTCCGTGAAGACTGTGTTTTTCGGCCATGAGAACCATTCTGGCTAGGGATGAAAGGACAATGTTGACTCATTTTTAAACAACTTATCCAACCAGTCATTGACCGTTGCTCCTCTCAGGATCTCACATAAGCAGAAAGATTTGAATAGACTTGAAGCAGTGCCAAGAAGCTTCACCTCTTATATTAGGGAGGTGAAGGAAATGAACTATTATAAAAGATAAAACGCCTTGAGGCTATACTCAATCCAAAGACGTTTTGAAAGATTCATGGTTATAAACGCTTGGAAAATTCTGGAAGGCTACACTGTCAATGTAAACGAAAAAATTGTAACGAAAGTGGCCCTGAGAAACCAGGCAAGAATTGGCAGAATGTGTTGATTCAAAGTGCCAAAACTGATGGGGGGCAAAGCGATGCAAACAGTTGCATTCAACAGCTTCACGTGCCGGGTACCCTGGTTATTGAACCGAATGCCATTGAAAATACGTGAGATCGAACTGGTGCCACAACTGTCAGCTACAGCAAACATTTTGAGGTTCAAGAGCCGACTGGATAATTACCTCAGCTGTGTTTCAGATCGATCTCAAATTAATGGATACCATCACTGTGGGGACAACTCCCTGCTTAACCGCGACGCCAAGCCGGGATCCGACTGGCGAATGTGGCTACAACATGCAAATGCTGGTGCCGCAGCACAGGTGGAGAGTGCCAAACGGATGTGTGCTAGGTGGCAGTCACGCTGTGACCTGCTGTGAACAGCAAAAAAACTCCAAAAATCCAAGTATCCAAGTACATTGAAGCAATTTATTATTAGAGCGTGTTAAAGAATTATAAGAGGAAACAGGCACCTGCAAGAATAATAGGGAGATTTTTACCCAAATCGGGTTGTTCTATTCCTACTTATTTGCCACAATCTCCATTAACTCAGTCATACTCTTTGATCTAGTGAGAGGTTCTGTAGTAGAAAGAGCGGGCAATGATTGTCTGTACCTGACTAATACTCTGATGAAAATTATGTAACAAGTTTTACAACTTGATTCCTTTTACCAGTGAAGACTTTTCTAGGATAAAAAAAACATTGAATAGCTAATCCCCGGAGTTTAAATATAAAATATATTTCATGTGATTATGACCATGGATATCTTTACATTTATACCCATTTATTAAAAATACTTGGCTTTGCATTCACTTGAATAAATAAATAGGAGTAAGGTGTAATATGAGGAAAGAATATCGATCTAAGTCATTGAATAGTGATGTCTCTTTTTACTGCACTAACTGACGTGCACGTTCATTTTGAAATTATAATCTCTTCTTCTTAGAAGAGTCGCTTAGAAAATCGATTATTACTCAATTACATATTTCAATATTGATGAAATCCGTATGAAATAAAACCTCGATTACATATTTCGATATTAATGAAATTATTAGCAAATAAATCGCATGCACGTAGCATCAGCGGAGGATGCTGGTCTATTACTATAGGCTGCTGGTGAAGCCCTAAGCCTGTATCAATTGATAACTGAGTACGAAAGAGTTACTAAATAAATGATTGGGCAAAACCGAGTACAAAAGGGTTACGAAAATATGTGATCGGGGATTCGAAAAATTTGAATGATTGGAGCACAGAAACGGATCAACGGAACTGATGCTGATAGTACAGAATGTATAGTGCATGGTGATCCAGAAGAATGTATAGTACAGGGTGATCCAGAAGAATGTATAGTTCAAGGTGATCTAGGAGAATTTATATTACAGGGTGATCCAGAAGAATGTATAGAACAAGGTGATCCAGAAGAATGTATAGTAGAGGGTGATCCAGAAGAATGTATAGTACGGGGTGATCCAGAAGAATGTATAGCACAGGGTGATCCAGAAGAATGTATAGTACAGGGTGATCTAGAAGAATTTATTGTACAGGGTGATCCAGAAGAATGTACAGTACAGGGTGATCCAGAAGAATGTATAGTACAGGATGATCCAGAAGAATGTATCGTACTGGGTGATCCAGAAGTATGTATAGTACAGGGTAATCCAGAAAAATGTATAGTATAGGGTGATCCAGAAGAATGAACAATTATAATACAGGGTGATCCAGAAGAATGTATAGTACAGGGTGATCCAGAAGAATGTATAGTACAGTGTGATTCAGAAGAATGTATAGTACAGGTGATCCAGAAAAAAATGTATAGTTCAGGGTGATCCAGAAGAATGTATCGCACTGGGTGATCCAGAAGAATGTATCGTACTGGGTGATCCAGAAGTATGTATAGTACAGGGTAATCCAGAAGAATGTATAGTATAGGGTGATCCAGAAGAATGAACAATTATAATACAGGGTGATCCAGAAGAATGTATAGTACAGGGTGATCCAGAAGAATGTATAGTACAGTGTGATTCAGAAGAATGTATAGTACAGGTGATCCAGAAAAAAATGTATAGTTCAGGGTGATCCAGAAGAATGTATCGCACTGGGTGATCCAGAAGAATGTATCGTACTGGGTGATCCAGAAGTATGTATAGTACAGGGTAATCCAGAAGAATGTATAGTATAGGGTGATCCAGAAGAATGAACAATTATAATACAGGGTGATCCAGAAGAATGTATAGTACAGGGTGATCCAGAAGAATGTATAGTACAGTGTGATTCAGAAGAATGTATAGTACAGGTGATTCAGAAAAAATGTATAGTACAGGGTGATCCAGAAGAATGTATAGCACAAGGTGATCTAGAAGAATGTCTAGTTCAGGGTGATCCAGAAGAATGTATAGAACAGGCTGATCCAGAAGAAAATCTAGTTCAGGGTGATCCAAAAGAATGTATGTCACAGGGTGATCCTGAAGAATGTATAGTACAGGGTGATCCAGAAGAATGTATAGTACAGTGTGATTCAGAAGAATGTATAGTACATGTGATTCAGAAAAAATGTATAGTACAGGGTGATCCAGAAGAATGTATAGCATAAGGTGATCTAGAAGAATGTCTAGTTCAGGGTGATCCAGAAGAATGTATAGAACAGGCTGATCCAGAAGAAAATCTAGTTCAGGGTGATCCAGAAGAATGTATGTCACAGGGTGATCCTGAAGAATGTATAGTACAGGGTGATCCAGAAGAATGTATAGTACAGTGTGATTCAGAAGAATGTATAGTACAGGTGATTCAGAAAAAATGTATAGTACAGGGTGATCCAGAAGAATGTATAGCATAAGGTGATCTAGAAGAATGTCTAGTTCAGGGTGATCCAGAAGAATGTATAGAACAGGCTGATCCAGAAGAAAATCTAGTTCAGGGTGATCCAGAAGAATGTATGTCACAGGGTGATCCTGAAGAATGTATAGTACAGGGTGATCCAGAAGAATGTATAGTACAGGGTGATCCAGAAGAATGTATTGTACAGGGTATCCAGAAGATTGTATAGCACAGGGTGATCCAGAAGAATGTCTAGTTCAGGGTGATCCAGAAGAATGTATAACATAGGGTGATCCAGAAGAATGTTTAGAACAGGGTGATCCAGAAGAATGTATATTACAGGGTGATCCAGAAGAATAGGACGACAGAGAGATGCTAGTAAGATCCAAGTTCAGTGGTTTACCTCAGAAACAAAATTGAAAATGGAAAGTTGAGTTAGGGGTTTCATTGTGAATTTACTTTCGTGAACAATATTCTTATACTGGCTTTTCGATACAAACATTTCCTTTTCGATCCAAACATTTCAAATTTCACATACACTAACTATCAAATATTTACAAAGAACGACTTGCCCGCTCATATTCTGCCGTTCTTGGTTGAAACAGGGTTCTGAAAAGGTCTTCTAATGATTGGTGTCTCCAGGGAAACTTCTTATCCCAATAAAAGAAATCATAGAACAAGTCATTCCAAGATTTGAAGACGTTGAGGGGTCTCCTAGGCCCCTCGACCTAATCCCGATCGATTTTATTTATTTGCAGATAAGATGTCTTCATACAAAGACATAAGTAATTCGAAGAGCTATTTAAAATCCTCTATCAACCAACCATGGATGGCGATTCAAGTCTATTTATCCTTCGGAATGTGTTGGGTAGTTTGTAGATAAACTGCGAATTGTTTGAAACGAAAAAGAAGTCAGTTAAAGATGCATTTTTCAAAATTCACATAAATGTAGCCGTTTGTTTCAACTCTCATAATTATATTTCCATTAATGCTCTCGGAATAACCAGCTTGACTAAGAATCTTTTCGCATTTCCCTGACATCCTAAATTTCTGGATTACCGAAATTCTGAGAATGTGTCAATATAAGTTTTAAATGCGGACATCAGGCAAAAAAAAAACATTTACAAAACTTCAGGAAGCTGACACTTTCATTCCAATAAATATTTGAACGTAAATCGGGAGGTTATAAGAGTGTGTATAAAGAATGTGGTAACAAAATTGATTTATAGGGCCTTTGGTTGGGGGAGGGGGGGTAGCCACTACATTTGTCACTGCGGTTTGCTTCTGCGGGACATGCAGGGAGTTTCCGAGTTTGTTCTTTAAACATTTACGTTGTTAAAGTGGGAACAAAACTCTTTATTTCCAAATGTAATGTAACATGGGTTAATAAACAACTACTATAGGAAAGTACTTTCTATTTATTGGACAGCTGACGGCCCTTTCAACCAAGCACAGCCCTCTGAGAGCTATGGGCGTGACACTCGTCCACTAAGCACTGAGTGGGTGGGAGAAAATGACAGTCAGAGGTACGACCATCTGAAACCAAAGTGTTTCATTCCAATCTCCACTCTCTCCTATCCTAAAATTGTCAATCTGACTACTCGGGGCTGTATTGCCCCGGTAGTAGTGGGTGACAGCTCCGGGCGGGCTTCTTTCTTTCTATTATTTGACGCTTAGTTGATCATGTCTCATTCTTCTTTCAAGGACGCAACTTGATGTGAGGACCTGGGGTCATTTTGTTGCCTAAATCTAGTCCAGTCAATCTACTTTGGTTCGTATCCGCTCATTTTCTTGTCTGCGGGAACAAAAACTCCACACCGAACGAGGGAGCTCCGGTGGAGGAAGGCAGCAGAGCGCGCAATGGGAGAGATCAGGAATGGCGTGGGTCACGGTCAGGGAAGGCGACAAAGCACTCGTTGTGTGAGAGGAAGAGTGACGGCATGTCAATATTATCACACTCACAGAGATGAGTGTGGGCGACACAGCACCATTTATTCCTCCGGTTCAACTAGCTGAGTACTTTGACTGTCACAACTTGCGACACCATTTATTTATTAATATTATTATAACTATTGGGTTAAAGGATTTATATCCATCGTCTAGTCGCGATACGTCACGCTGGTGTCTAACATGGTGTTTTCAATTCACAAGTTTAACTCATGAAACTCAATTATCAGATGTCTTTTTTGCATTAGCAAAGCAAAAGTACAAGATGAATTCGTCACAGCAAATCTCCAGTGTGCGGACGGTTCGTCATGGAGCATAATATAATTCACAATATTTGCTAGGAATCCTTTTATAAACTAGATTTTTAAGTTAGACGCACATGAACATTGGATTGATATATCCAAAAGGAATTCGTCACAGCTCATCTCTAGTTGATCGGTATTGCGGATAGTATGTAACAGAGGATACATTTTTCTACTGTACGACCAAGCATGTAAACACATGACCACGAATACTTGAAAACAATACGATCGAAAGTATTCCCTTTCATCACGAAAATATGGCAAGATCTCTTAATACTGGTAGTGACCCTATGATATCATTCCTATAGGAGGGGAATTGGATATTTTTGTTTAAATTCCCTATCTTGTGTGACTATTTTGTTCGTTGCATCCAATTAAGTTTTACTGTTCGAAGGGACGAGCCAAACCTGATGAAGTAAGTGGGTTTCACATAAGTTGAGCTTCACTAACTTGGTTCAATTTATTGACCTTAAATTTAAGTCAGATTAAAACTTTTCTCACATCAGAATAGAGAAGCAAGGGAGGAAAAGACCAGGAACAGCAAGGGGCCTAAAATCTCATAATGGGTTTGGTCCCTGTATAATTTTTTTCCAAATTCACATCTCCAGTTTATGCCATGGGTCCGCATCAGGTTTCAATCAGTCAACTATCAAAACTTTAACACTGTAGGCAGCTGAAGGGATTCTTCACGACAGGCGATCCTGACTTTGGACAACCGCAATGAAAGACGAAAACGGTGAAAAAAAAAATTTCCCAAGAACTGAGAGATGGGCATGAGTATGCTTTGACCAATCAATATTGGATGAGGCAAAAAAATTAGTCCATGCTCAATTGACCGCTCGATTTTGATACATATTAAGTTATGAAACCAGGATATGACCGAGAGATGCATAATGTGTTATATTAAGCTGATAAATGAAATCGGTAGCAAAACTGCAAATTGTGAATTTGTATATTGATAGGAATAATGTTTAATACTGACCGTAAGCAGCCGAGTATTTTGATCCGATGGGTAACTCAACATAACATCACTTTGGCGCATAAGGTACTGCTCGTGCGCAGACGCTAACCTTGCTTGTTAGACCCGTCGCAGCGCCCACGGTATTTCGTTCCCAATCGTTGTTGGTTGGCATTTTCTATCTGAACGTGGTCACTATTATCATGATGCTGCTCTCATTGGCATGGTTAACGAAAAGAGTTGATCCGAGGCAATTTTTTCGGTTATGGTTGCGCGTCCTGTTTCTATGGGCTCCGAGAGACTCACTATGACTCCCATTCCTTCATGTCTTGCATCGACTGTTTCTGGGCCGCAAATCAGCCATTGCAGAGCACAGAAAATAATGACGGCTACTTGGGCTACATTTTTGAGTGCGAGCTCTGGTGATGGAGGGCGGCTGTGCGAGGAATGTGCGTGCTCTGGTGATGAAGGACGGCTGAGCGAGGAACGTGACTGCATTGTGAATTAAATACGGGGAAACAAGGAATGTGTGAACTTCGGTGATGGAGTGGGGCTGGGCAAGAACGTGTACGCTCTGGTGATGAAGGGTAGCCGCGCAAGGGACGTTTAGTCTCCGGTGAGGGAGGGCTGCTGGGCAAGGAACGTGCGAGCTCTGGTGGTGGAGGGTGGCTTGTCAAGAAAAGTGCAAACTCTGGGGAGGGGTGTGGGTTAGGAAAGAAACAAGCTAACATGAATTGTTCGCTGGAGGATATACTTACCTAAAATAGGGAGGGCTGAGCTTCGAACGAGCAAACTCTGATGTACGATGGATGCTGGGAAAGGGACTATCGTATTCTGATTAGGGTATTTATTTGACTAGCAATTTGTCTTTCAGGAGACGATCAATTCTGTGCATGATTCACAAGAATTAACTTGAAAATATTCACATTACAAAATGATATCACAATAACAATTAAAAAGTGAATTTTTATCCCCACCAAATGCATGGCCTGGATGAGATAATGTATTTGGTCCAATAAGCCTCGAAACTTTGGGCAATATCATTTTTTGTACGTGAACAGAATTAATTGAAATATATTTATACCCTAGATTTTAATGATGTTATCCTAGACCACTACCGTAGTTGCTGTGATCACGGTTCCTTACGTTGTTTGTGATGGTTTGTTTGCCTTATTCTATTGTGAAGTACTTTATTTCTCAGCCCAAGAAATGCCTGTGTAGTTACTTATTTTTCAAAATGTTTCAACCTCAAGTCTTCAGAATGAAACATTTATGAATCAAATATCAATTTGGTCAATAGGTCCGTGATATGTTGTTGCATGATATTTTAATAATACAGAATCATTTTTTTTGATTTAAGTGTGCAAAATAATAATTGCTATCTTGTTGTTTCTACTGCATGGATTGTACCATACGATATTTTTAAATGATTAAAATTAAAATGAGTTTTTTAATTAAATAGTTATTCATAATTAAATGTGATTTCATAAGTGATATCCTTACAGAAATTACTCTGTCCATGACAACTGTTTTCATGAAATGTTGATAATATTGCTACTTTGGGTGTGGATATGTTTTCATATATTTGTAAGCCTTTCACAATCCATTCACCAAGATTAGGCCTCTAAATAATAAAAGTGTTTTAAGGGACGAACAGAGATCTTAATGGATAATTCCGTGGCAGGAAGACCTCAAGAGTATTGAGAGCTTTGTGTTATAAATTATCCATGAATAGATTACATTTTAATTGTTACTGAAATTTTGTTCATCCTCTTAATCTGATCAGCGATCCCACTGAAGTTCATTCACTACCCCAGAGAAGCCTACCGCTCACTCCCAATGCAATGCCTAAGCAGCGTCGTTAGTCAGTCGTGCGCACAGTTAATTTTTCCCCCTCCTAACTTGCAACATCAATTGATCAATCATTCGTTTAAATCTAGCGACGACAGCTGCATTGTTTCACGCCCTCCATTCGCATCATTCCCTTCATTCCACATTTTTTTCATTGAGCTTATTCCCGGAGTACAGAGCTGTTGGACGCATTGGTTGCGTTAAAAAAATCTAAAGGGGATCAGGAAGCAGTTATCAAAGTTTCCGAATGCGAATGAAATAGAGGGAGAAAATGAACCCGAGGGCATCGACTACCCAAGAAATGGTGATACCAGTGCTGCTGGTAATTAGTTGAAAAAAAAAACGAGCTGCGGAATGTCTGATAAGTGAAACCAGACATTAAGAGGCAAGGTAAACAATCCTAGCTGTGCCATAGGGAATCGTTACTGCAATCTATTTGACATCTTCGTTTCACTTTTTTTCTCGCGAGATGACTAATATAATGAAGTGCACTAAATAAAACGATTAAAATGATAATCTACCGAGAGACTCCTGTTGCGGAGATAACTTATCAACTAATCATACCAGCTCGGTGGCCGAGTTGGTAGCGTGTCGAGGATTCCTCACAACATACTTCCATTTGGAGCTGGAGGCTGTAAGTTTGAGCCTATGTACCTGAACCCGAGGGAGACATTCTGGTCGGTCTCTAAATTGGTTGAAAAAAGGCCAGCCCATAAGCGCCTCAGGTTAAAGAAGTACTATTAGATGGCAGCTACGCTGCAACCCGATGTATAAGCGAAAATCTCAAAATTACAAATTGCAAAAATTACATGCAGAATTTTCGTCCATCGTCTACCTTAATTGCACTTGATTTTGAAAAGGAATCATTTATACCAATGTTCTTCATTATTTACAAAACCATGCGTACCAATTATTTAATAGAGATTTCATTTATTGAAAACATGTTGTCATATGTGCTCATCAGGGTTGCATGCTTAACCCGGCAGTTTCCCAATTACAATAGGCAATTTCTACCTTTAAATTTGTTTGAGCAGCAAATGGGACACTTGTTGCTCAAGGCGATCCTTTGCAAGAGAGAGGAAGCTGCCTCCTCAAGGGGTTAACTTGCATATCTTCAACAATTATGGGCTCGTCCTTCTTTAAAAAATCGACCTAGCCCCAGAGCCGGACAGAATCTTAATGACCTGCGAGCCCTGGATAAGTGGATTATACATCAGTTTATAGTCTATCAAATCTTCCATCCATCAATATTGAATTTATTCTGATCACCACCGAATGAGAATGATCCGGGATAGTACCGTAGTTTGACAACTTTCTTTCTTCCTTATGTGTGTGTAATAACTGGGCTTTTTTTATTCTCGTCATGATTGAAAATTGCGAGCACGGCCTAGTTTTACCTGAAAAATATACTTCTTATTTAGCCACCTCGTTTGAACAATCTTTAAATCATTCAACTTTTTTTTTCCAATCAGCTTATATTTTATCTTAGGCAGTCGTATTCTGATTATTTTTGCTAAGCAAGTAATTCAAGCAATCTCAACCAACAAATTTTTAATTGGCAATCTGATTATAGTTGTTGTGATATCGAACTCCAAACAGAAACTACGTAACAAAATTATTTTTGTATCTTCAAGCTGAAACAGTTGGAACAGTTTATTACAACAAGATTTGAGAGTTTACATGCTATTTCATTTTACAGTTATGATATTTCAGAGTACAAAATTGAAAGCTCTATTTTAGCTATTTAGAGCTTCTGGGGCAACCTAATCCTTACATACTAACTTATTGATATACTCTATCCTAAAATACGTACAAATAGATGAATCTTGAATTATTAAGACTAGAAACCAACTTTGAAACAAACGCACGGACAGTTAAATACTTGACACCATTTGACAAGAGTCCTATTGATATTGGAAAATAAAAATTCAAATATACTGAAAGGTTCTTGAGCTGGTAATTCATCTAGTTCCAACAAGGTAACAAATTCAAATACGAAGGAGAGACGTGATGAAAACAGTAAAGCGATAATAAATAATTGTTGGACTAGTAAGATGATAAGTATAACTTTCTCAGTCTTGACCTAAAGATTGATAGGGAATCATTCTGACGGTAAATAGGAGTTAGCAAGTTCCAAATTTGAACACAATTGAAGTGGATACTGGATTTGGTTTTGGATCTATTATAACGGGGTAGTGCAAGTTTGTTCACATTTCTTGTGTAATGATTGAGCACATCCGAAAATTTGATAATTGAATTGAATAGTTCATGATCATAGTTTCTGTGAAAAGTTTTGAACGCATATAGGGCAATTTGGAAGTTATATTGATCTTTCAGTTTCAGGATATTCATAGCCCTACAATGCTGATTAGTATGGGAATTTAATTGAAGCCTATTTATAGCTCCAATAGCTTTCTTTTGCAGTATAAATATTTTATCCATTTTATTTTTTGTCTCTTCCATGCCAAGCTTCAATTCCGTAAATTAAAAATGACTGAAATAACGTGAAATAATGGGTTGTGAGGACATATTGAGGGAGGAATTTGTGTAATTTATAATGAATGTCTATAGATATTGACAATTTAGATGATATGCTGTCGATGTGTTTTTTAAACGTCAGATGTTTGTCAAAATTCACCCAGGGAATTTAGTGCTGTCTAGCTCATGAATTCTATCGTTTCCAATTTTTTATGATTGGTAAATTAAATTTACGCTTATATGAGAATAAGATGTAGCTATTTTTTTTTGCCATTAATACCGATTCGGTTTGCAGTTAGTCACTTGTTAACATGCTCGGGTTTCTTGTTAATTGAGGCAGTTAATTCTCTTATGGTGTTTGAAGGGATGCAAGTCGATAAGGTACTATCATCAGCAAAGAGTGTATACCTGAAAAAAGACGATGCTTTACCTGTATCGTTTATAAAAATTGGGAATAGCAGGAGCCTTAAAATAGAACTTTGAGGTTCTATTTGAGCTATGACTAAAATTGAGCTGGTTTTATAGAGCATTCTCTTCTTAATATAGTACATGCCGAATACTTCCAGTTAACTTTGAAAGATTAAATCTGGATGCTCTTGAGATAAAAACTATCGCTTGATTATACAGTCCGATCTTATATTATTCAGAGGCTTCAACAAATTGAATGGATTGCATGGCATTTCAATTATTTGAATTGATTTCCCATCAGAAGTGGTGATGCATTAAAATCGCATAATTTCAGTTTGAAGATGTTCTAATTAATAGACACAAGAAATTGCACAATAATATCTGAAGGCATTTCGACGATG
>SDVV010013632.1:0-15049 GCA_016164225.1 Gammarus roeselii | reverse complement strand
TCAGAACAGGGATGTTGAAAAAGTTGGAGAACAGAGTGGATTCGCGTGTACTGAGATGGTTCGGGCACATGGAGAGGATGGATGAAGGGAGATTGGTGTAAAGGGTGATGAATGTGGAGGCGAGTGGTCGCAGGCCTAGAGGTAGACCGAAGTTTGGGTGGATGGATGGTCTGAAGCAGGCGTTGGGAAAGAGAGACATGAATGTGGAGGTGGCGAGAGAGCGTGCAATGAACAGGCGTGAGTGGAGAATGGGTGTGAATGATTGATTTGGACGCTGCTCTGATGTGCTTTCTCGCCCTTGACATCCCGCTATCGGGATGTGTCGTGGATGGGGGGTGGCCCGGCAATTATGACGCGGCGGGGGTAAACCAGTGAAAACTGTCGGGCCCTGCTGCTGACGACGGTTCCTCGATGCATTCGGGACCCAGAGTGTGAGCTGAGGGGCTACCGGCCGGACCCTTTAGCACAAAAGGGCTAAGTTGTGTGAGTGTGAGCGTATGAGGGTGTGAGGTGCGCCTTGCTTTCGGCCACCCCCCTTTCTGGGGGATACGGCCTAGTGTCTGTGTCTGTATCTGTATTTCATCAATATTTGGCATGCCTTTCCAAATTATTACTGGTTTGCAATATTTCCGGTTTTACTTTGAATTTTGACTTGATTTCTTATTTTAAATGATTGCTTTTCCTTTTAACTTGCTGGCATGATAGATAAGATTACTTCAAATTTAATTACTCCTCCCAAGGCTCCTTAAGGAAGTGCTCCAGCTTGGTAAAGCAATGGAGGCTAATTTGCGTCTTGTTATTCTTTTTCTCTCGCAGTTTTCCACTACCTTACCCATGCTCCTTTTGTAACTCCTTCAGTTAATCCTTTAGTAAAACCATTATTAGCTCCTTTCCTTGATCCTTTATTTTGTTTTTCATTAGTTATCAGCTCATTTAGTAAATATAGTTCTACTGGTGACAAATTTTTCATGCCCCCATTAAATAAGATATAATTGCGCTTCTACTAAATTGAACCGTAAGCTTAATTCAAAGTGGGCACGTGTTTTACACAGTAGCGCCACTACTTCAACACAGCCTTGTCTCAGACCAACTTTCACTGTGAACCAATTACTCACCTTGCTTCCCATTCTGACACAAGCTCGGCTGCCAACATAGAAACTCTGCACCGCTTGCAACAGAATTTCGCCCACTCCATACAAACGCAACATCCTCTACAGTGATTCTTAGTCAATCCTGTCGTATGCCTTTTCCAAATCCATGGAGGCCCAAAACACATCCTTTTTCTTTACAAGGCACTTCTCACAGACCTGTCTCACCGCTAAAATCTGATCGGCACACCCTCTACCACTCCTAAGGCCACACTGTTCCTCTTCAATTGCGCACTCCCCGTACCCCCCTTTTGGGCACCAAAACGGCGAAAATGTCACTATTTCACTACGGCATTTGAAGGAGCAGGCATTTGTCAGTAAGTATCAGCTACTTGCAGGAATTCGACACACGCACAGAATTTTTGAAAAATCGCCAAACTGCAGGTATGTTTTTCTGGTCCCTGATCATTTAAGTTAAGGAAAATCAACTTTCCAAAAACTTTGTTGCTGTGGCTAGAGTTTCCATTGTATTAGAACCAATTTTGATGGTGATACTCGAAATGTGTTGGAGTTTCTGGCGTAGGATTGATTTTGGAAAAGAATGTAAAGTTTTATATATGTATATACAAATGTATAATCACCCCAGGTGAAAAAACAGTCAAGGGTGATTCCCCGCACCTATTTTGTTAATAAATATATTTGTTTTTCTTCAATAAAAATAATTAAATGCAATTCTACACAGATATAATGACATCTGGAAGTAAATGACCCTAGATAATGGCACCACAGCTAATTTCAAAATGCGTAACTAATTTTATAATGATCTTATGTTTATAACACATGGTGACGAGTCTAGGCCAAAGTGTTAACTTATGTTCAATATCCATGAACAATCTTATTTCATCATATTCTCAGATCAAGATAACAATATTTTACCTAGCATGCATTGTATTCATGTTAATACAATTAGTTTGCTATAGAATTGGAAAATTTTTTTTTTACTTGTTTTATCGTATTATTCAAATGACCGTTCTTTCGTAATATTTGCTCATTTACTGATACTTAAGCGTTATAATTTGTTCAGGATGTGGAGAAATGACTTCCAGCAAAGTAAGTTTGCAATTATTGGAGAAAAACTTTGTTTCCCTTGGTGGAATAGGAAAAAAAAATCCCTTTGACAGTCACGTATGACTGCAGTAATAGACGAGCATCAAAAAGACCTGTCAGACGTAAAATTTTACTTAACATTATATTTTAAACAACTGATATATACTAATACAGGCATGCTCTTTCTATAGGTACTCTCAAATTTAATTTGCGTTTCAATTATCGATATACGGGGGTTGCGGAGAATTACCCCCGATTAAGGGCCATAGCTCGCCGCACGGTTTTTTGTAAATAACTTTTTTTTGGTTGATGCTAGAATGTTGAAATTTACGGTGCTTCATGGTGATAATAGTAGCTATGCAAGGAGTCACCCTAGTCAACGCTAATCCTTTTGATCAGCACTCTCCTATACAATTTACTAACAGCTCTTAACTAACTGATACCCCTTGAGTTGCAGCAATAATTTTTATCTCCTCTACCCTTATACAGTGGGACAATGCAGTCACTCTGCCTCTCAATCGGTACCATGCCTGTCACAAAACAAATGTTCAGTAGCCTCACCAACCATTCAACAATCGTTATTCCACCCCTTTTCAGGCGCGCAGGGGCTTTCCTTGCGCAACGTCATCCAAACCAGGCGATTTCCCTACTCACCTCCATCACCTCCTGCACCTCTTTCCTAGTAATATCCCCCCAAAAAAACGACATCCGCGCGCCACCATCCACAGCTCGATAAGTTCTACATAAATCGCCGATAAATAGCTACAACGTTCCCTCTCCTGTTTTATAAAAAGAACAGAAATGGCACACGAAGCTCTCTTAGACTTTCTATTTCAGAACTAATCCTCTCGCTATCAAAAGGAAACCTGGTTTGGGCCAATAGGCCTCTTAGACGTTCTACTCCAGAACTAATCCTCTTGCTATCAAAAGGCAACTCAGTTTGGGCCAATAGGTCTGTTGTTGTCTTCCTAAACTTGTAAACACTTGTAAACAGCAACAATGTCAACCTCTTTGTCATCCTCAACATTAAACAATTCATCAAAATAATTGGCCCACTTTTCCGTACACCATCAATTTCTCAACAACTGGCCGTTTTCATCTATCACCGCCTTCTCCTTTTCGATCTCTCCTTTTCTCACCCTCTTGACCTCTTTCCAGAACATCATTTTGTTCTCCTCAAAATTCTGGCACAACCGTTTGCATCACCTGGCATCAGCGTCTCTTTTGGCTCTCCTCACCACTCGCTTTACCTCCTTCCTCCTCTTCTTATAGTTGTCATGGGCCACTACTGACCTTACTTGCAGCTACTCCTCGAAAGCTCTTATTTTATGTGCCGTCAGTTTGACCTCCTTGTTCCACCACAACCCGCAGCTCTTGCGTCTGCACCCGCCCACACGACACACACCACACACATTTCTCGAACATCTCAACAAGCCATCTCTTCCTCCTCCCACTCTTCCTCCACATATTGCAGGTTCTGCAATCTCACGGTGTCATATTCCTCCCTCATCGCCCGCTGGAACTCTTCAGCTTGGCTTTTTACATTTAGCTCACTCAGTTTCACTACCTCTCTTCCTCCCCTTCCACCTATGCTCCACTCTTCATTTTCCTTCTACCAGCAGATGGTCAGACACTCCTCCACCCTCCCCTCTCAACACTTGCACATCCTACAGCCTCCCCACCACTCCCATTCAAATCAGCACAATATCCATCATCGCTCTCTCCACCACTGCACCATGGGCCATCCATACCCATGTGTACTTGAGGATATCTCGCTTCTTGAACAGGCTGTTTCTGTCTACCAGCTCCTGCTCCATGCACAAACCAAGGTTTTCTCTACTGTCATTCTTACCAGGCACGCCATACCTCCCCTCACATTATCCACTACTGCATCACCAACTCTCACATTAAGGTCACCCAGTACAACCATATTGAATTAACTTCTGAAACTCTCGATACACTTGCACAGGTCAGTCCAAAATTGCTCCTTCTCCTCACTCTTCTTGCCACCAGGTCCGCAACGCACTCACAAATGCCCATTTTTGTACACTTAATTTCACTTTCACTCACATCAATCATGAGAACACCTCTTTCTACTCAGTAACACTACCAGCCACTCACACTCTCTCTTACCCTTCAACTTAGTCTCACTCAGCGCCAACACATCTAAATTCATCCTCACAAACATCTCACCAATCTTTCGCCTCTTTGCTTCACTCATACTAGAACCTATAAACAAACTCACGCTTTTTTCACCTCCCCAACCACATCTCACCTTAAAAACGGAAACCCCAGCAAATCAAGAAAGGACAGCAACACCAAACATAGTCAAGCAAGACTCACACATCGACCAACTGCATGTCCCACTGCTGCACCATATGATCAACATAAGGGTCCTTATTCATAAGAGAATTCAAATTAGCACAGTAATAAGACAAATAGTAAAATTTATCTGTAAATGCTGACTGGCTAGTTTAAATCGCCACCCTCATGGTCACCTGAGACGACATAGAAACAAGCCAGAGTTACATGACCACCTGCATCAGGACCACGGCTGCTCTTGGAACCATAACCGTGGTCGCCAGCACCACCTTGGCCGCCAGCACCACCTCTGCCGCCAGCACCACCTCGGCTGTCTGCACCGCCTCGACCGCCAGCACCACCTCGGCCGACAGCACCACCTCGGCCGCCAGCATCCCCACGACCACCAGCACCGCCTCGGTCATCAGCATCGCTGTGGCTATCACCACCACCGCATCCACGAGCCACGCCGCCTCCGCCACCACGGCTCGCTACCGCGGCCACCTCACCAACCCTGCGCGACCGTCACCACCCAGTGTCCAACTGCAAGAATCCTTGAAAACTGGCCCTCACTGACCAGTTCTGACTCCAGCCCTCTGGCCAGGAGCAGCAGCAAAAAATCCCTTCTCTTCGCTCTATCACCCTTACATGCATTAAGAGCTTGTTTCCTAGGATGCAACTTCCCTTTGTCTGTAAGTAAGGTCTTTCTGAATAAAAAGATTCCTAAAACCATCCAAGCCCCCCAGCCTAGAGGCCTGAGACTGTAAGTTGTGCTTGGAGTCATTGTTGATCACTGTTGCTCTGAACAGACTTGTAACACCAATCTTGACTATGTCAGTCAGCTCAACATCAACTCCCCAGAACACGGCAAACTCTATGATATTTTGCTTCCACCAGCTCAATGGTCTCACAAGCATAACCTCTCAGCATAATCAAGCACTTCCTTTTCTCCCTCTTATTTAGCTACCTCACTTTCTCAAAAATATCCCTCCTAAACAGCCTCACCCCAGTGGAACCATCAGTGCCACGGCCGCCCAGACGACCTGTCTGTCAACTTTCTTGAGTAGTCATAATTGCTAATGCACAATTGCATGTACTTTTCACACCCGCCATCACACCTCCAACCTGCTCCACCAGCGCTCTTAACTGCCACCAGCAACTGAATAAAAACTCCTGAAGATGCTCGACTGTCTCTGAACTATCCTTGCAATCTCAAAAGTGGCAACCTATATACCTAAGAGCACCAGATGAATCTGACAGAACAGCATCAATCAAACTCCTTCCAATACCCAAACACATAACTTCAGAACAGACACCACAGTAAACAGGCTGATCACTCAGCTTGGTAGGACAAAAGCCACACGCAAAACCAGGGCCCGCTACAGCAGCCCAGCTGTCCACAAGACAACGGGCATGCTCAGCACTCTGCCCCCCACATCCCCGCACATCTATGCCAGCAGAGTCACCAGGTACCACAGCCATCTGCAAAGTCAAGAACGGTGAATACACAGGAAGTGCAGCTGAAGATGAAATCAAACAGCGCCGCCCAGCAGCACCAGCGTCTCCAGAAATTGACCACAGCAAAGAAGCCGCACTATGGCAGAGAGTGACAACCACCAACTTGCTCTCCTCTGCACCTCCAATGATGAAATTTCTCCCCTGCTGAACTCCTCCAGGGCCTGAGTCACTAACCCCACTGAACCCGTGTAGGAAGTATCACCATCTCCACATGGGTCCAGCACCACCGAAGAAACACTGGAACCCATACTTTTTCCAGACGCCTTCTCAATGCGATCAGAGTCGAGCTCCAGCCACTCTTCTTGACTCTTCCTCCATCCAACAAAGTGGACATTCACTCTTCCTTTGCAGAGATCCACCACCTTGACATCATACATCTTACCACCCTTACTATCACAACACTTCAACAAGTTGTCGTGGGATGGATTGCCACATGCATATATATTAGACTCTGTGATTAATCAGATGAACCTTTGTGTGTCTTCAAGGACGCAAAAACCAATGCTTCTGAAAACTACCTACATGTTTGTTTTTCTTCTTCCATAATAGAAACATTTGAGTAGTGTATACAAATACGTAACAGCAAGTAAGAGTTTGATAGTGATAATTATGATAAATATTAGTTTCCATAAGGTAGCTCGCTATTGACAATTAGCTGACTGTAATTAGCAAAATGCCTCGAAGCTGACAGATGGTAAATCCTTTACATAAATTTATAATTATTATTCGAGACCAAATGAATTGAATTTGATGTGACCTTCATTTCCACCGGATACTCAATGCGAGTCATCGCACGCTTACTCTATAACCCAAATCAAATCATGAATAGATTCTTCACCATGAGAGGTATGACTATGAAAGATATCTTGGTGTACTATCACTCGGATGTTACCCTTGGTTGTATTTATATCTAATTAGTATGCATCCATATAAAAAGTAAATAATCCTATAATATATAGTTAATATTTTAGCTATTATTAATAGAATAATACTCAGCTAACAATCCCACCAAGAAGTACCAATTTTCTATTCACTGTTTACTTATTAAGATTCATTTCATGGGTAATTTTTTAGAAACATATCATTCCACATCACTAATTTTTATTGATCAATAGCCCCTCACTAATGCCATGAGCAGAGCCACTTTCGAATTATTACTCCTTTACTAGAAATAATTTCTCTAAGGATATATCACAATGTCTAATTTTGGTATTATTAATTTACCTATATGTATTGTTTGCTCATTTATATCCCCTTGGGTTAGGGCCACATCTAGCTGAAAAAGCTAACAAATTAAAATTAAATGAAATTGCATTTACTAATTATTGCTAGACTTATTTACAACCCATTAGGGAAGAGCCACAGTTACCTGAGACAATGGATTGCCCCCTGACAACACAGTGAAATCGACTTGATCAAGGTTTGTGTGATCTCAAGTTGCTAAAAGAAACGGAATGGAGTGGACCAGTCTGAGTTAGGTTGGCAATATTAGAATACTTATGACTCATACCAATGTTCCTTAATCAACTGTCAAATGACAAGGTAGCTACCAGCCAGATCAAAGTCATGGGCCAGTAAAATAGAGTTAAATTAATAGTGGGAAAGCATGAATACTTTATGTGGTTAAATATTGGCTATTGCTGAGCTTACTAGCCCCTTAGGAATAGCAACCCTCTTGCTATATAAGACATGCAGTTAATATGCAGGGAAAACCATAACTTGCAGATTAACCACACTAAATGAACATCTTCCACTGCATAAGGAATACACTCTAGACTAATCATTGATCTAGATCAATCAGACAAACCTATGACCAGTCATGAGCAGTTCCCCAACATTTGCATATAGTTTCCTAATTTTAGAAAATTGCAATACCAACAAGCAGGAACCCACTGATTAAAGGGAAGATAAATATTTGTTTCCATCTGGTTTTCTTTACTTCAACATCCTACCTAAATTACATAATTCAATTTGACCAATCAATTACTAAGGCATTACATGGAATTCATCACCAAGGACAACAACCAGATCAATTCCATTGTGGGCTAGTCTTGGTTCCTCTTGAGAAATCTGATACACAACAGCTGAATGGAGAATCCCAACAAGAACATGACCCGTCCAAAGGAAATTCCCCAGAACGCATGATTTAAGAGGTTACATCAACTTCACCTGAAGTTGCAAGGTTGTTAGATTGACTCACACAACAGAACCGACTTCTTCAGACAGACTACCAATCGAGAAGGCCCATCTTTCAGCCTGAATATCTCCCCCTGGGTAGACATATGACTTCACCTTGGTCCTTTCACCTTATTGGAAACTTATTATTATTTATAAGACATGAAGCAAAAAATAAGTGTGCAGACTCTTCTCAAGGGTTCAACAAAGACCCGGGAATAGTCGTAGACTAAATAGCTTTGTAAAATTCATCAAAATAAGTTGAGAAACAGTGCAGATCAAATGGAGGCCAGACTGAGGGAGGAAGATCAAACCTTCATAACCCTCCTAACCCCTTACAAATGTTCAGCATAATATGAACCCTTAATCCAAATATATCTATCAATACTTCCAGACAACATAAAAAAAAACTCTTTGGCATTTTATCTTTATCCATATATGTTCTGTCAAAAGCTTTCACTTCATAATATAGTTCAGAATAATCAAAAACCCCATGAATTTGAATACAGTAGCATATAGCTACTCCTTACAAAAATGTTTAAGGCCTGAATAAATCAGGAGCTAACTTGACTGCATCAACATTCAGATGCTTCCCAACAACTATTATAGTGTCCTTTTTAGGAATCCAAGTTTGAGCTGTTTGAGTACCACAATCATTTGCAATAAAGTTCAGCTCAGTTTAAACAAGTAGAATCAGTCTTGGGGTGTTAGGCCAGCACTACTACCAGAGAAAAGTCCTACTCAGTAGTACTCTCATAGGGAAATTCAATAATTCAATCTTTCATTCAACAGTGCATAACTGTACTTCATCTGGTGCACCGAGCCAGGCTTGGTGCACCAGTCATCAGGTGCACCAAGCCAGGAGAGTCCAGCACAGCAATGTGAGCCAGCACCTACAAAGACTCAGCAGAACAACAACGGGGAGATGCTGGCAGGGATGCGCACAATTGGCTTCAGGAGAACAAACCCACAGCCACTCGCATGAAGACCCAAAGCACAACTACAAACCAGCAGAAAACTAAGAGAGCACATATGTAAAAAAAAGGAAAAATCCCACCACAGACTTCCCAACATGACTGGGAACGCATGATCCCAGCACTCAAACAACCTGTTCCCCATAACCTCAGCCAACCCTGCCTTGAAATCAGAAATGATAGAAGACTCGACATCAGCAGCAGGCAGCTCATTCCATATCCTAGTGCATCGAACATTAAAAAACCTTCTTGTCACATCCACAGAGCAGCGGGGCATCAAGAGCTTGTACTTATGTCCCCGCGTCCTATCATCCAACGACCTTTGGAACAGAATGGACAAATCAAAACCCTCCGTGTCACAACACAGAATTCTCCAATACTTTATGAGGTCACTTCTCAGTAACCTGCCCTTGATTGAGAACAAATTGAGAGCCATAAGCCTGCCATGGTAGGACATCTGAGATAGACCATGCACCTGTTTGGTCCACCTCATCTGAACAGACTCGAGCAACTTTACAACCTGGACATAACCAAGATTCCATACACTGAAGCAGTAATCAAGAATGGGCCTGACATGTGCCACAAAGAGTGTGACCATAAAATTTGGGTTTCTATCCACTGTCGACCAAAGCAAATCTCTACAAAGACCAGCAGCTCGTCTCCCAACTTGTCTGACATGGTCATGAAACTTAAGACCAATATCCACATAAACTCCCAAATCGCAATGAACTTCGACGAACTCCAAACGAGCCTCCCCAAGAGTGTAAACAGCCTCTGCACCGGGACCAATCTCACCAGCAAAACGTCTTCTGAAACGTAAAACAACACACTTGCTATGGTTCAACGACAAATTCCACGAAGATGCAGTCTGGAATACTTTGTCAAGGTCTCCCTGCAAAGCAGACACACCACCAACAACATCATGACGCTGGGCAGACAAATACAATCATCATCAAATGCACCAAACTTAGATAAAAGGCCATCCGTCAAAAATTAACATATATAGGAAAGAGGACTGAACCCAAGACTGAACCCTGAGGAACCCCACTCAGAACATCCATCGGCACCCCACTCAGAACATAATCAAATGCACTAAACTTAGATAAAAGGCCATCCGTCAAAAATTAACATGTACAGGAATGAGGACTGAACCCAAGACTGAACCGTGTGGAGCCCCACTCGGAACATCCCTCGGCTCACTATTCACTCCATCAACGCCAACACACATAATTCGAGAATGAAGAAAACTACCCATCCACCTCAACATTTCCTCAGGAACTCCAAGAGCTTGCAACTTCAGAAACAAAATGGGATGGGAAACAATATCAAATGCCTTTGAAAAATCAAGCAGGGCCATATCTACAACCAAACCAGCATCAACAGACTTAACTGCATCCTAATAGACCAGCAACATCTGATCCTCTGTTGATCTAGCCTTCTTAAATCTAAATTGTCTGGAAGAAAGGAGCTGGCGGACTCTAAATAGTCCACCAGCTCAGCAGAAACAATCCTCTCCATTGATTTGCATCAAACAGAGGTAAGGCTAACTGGACGATAGTTGAGAAGATGATATCTAGATTTACTTTTAAAAATTAGAATCACCAATGAACACTTCCATGCATCAGGGAGCATTCCGCTCTGCAGAGAAAGGTTAAAGATTATAAAAAGAGGCTGTGTCAATTGCACAGCACACTCCTTTAACAACTTTGGGTGGAGTCCATTCATGCCCATTGCTCGACTAACATTGAGCCCCGTCAGAACGTCATGGACATTCGGAGACCTTATGGCAAACTCGCTCATCTCGTCATCAAATAACTGGAAAGGAGCAGAACTGGGAGGAACATCCTCTCTATATACGTCAGAGAAGGCATATGACAGGAGCTCAGCCATCTCCAGTGGATCATAAACCAGCTGTCCACCTGCATTACTAAGTGGTCCAACCTCAAGACGACCTTTCTTCTTCCTTCGTATATAAGCATGGAACAGCTTTAGGGAAACACTATACCGTTGCATAAGGTATTTCTCGTACTGAGATCGGCTGAACAAAGCATGATTTTGAAACTGACAGTTGAGATTAATTAAGATAGCTAGTGACTCTAAAGTATTTTGATATTTTCTGCCAAACCTCCTTCTTGAAATCTTGTACTCATCTCACGCATTTGCTCTTCTCACCTTCAACCCGTGGGGAGGCCTCACAGACCATGGTACCCTAGGCAAGTCTCCAGCAAGAGGCATATGTAAGTCTATCAGGAGAACAAGTCTATCTCTGGAGAACAATGTTGAGCGGGATTCTTTTGAATCCCCTTCTCAAAGTGTCCCTTTTAGAAAAAAACTCCTCTGCGAATCCCGTTCCATGCATTGCACCACAGCAGGCATCAGAGTTATGTATTAAATTGACTTCCACAAGATTTAATTTTCCCTAAAACTAATCCCATTATAAAGTTTTTTAACACAATAAAAGCAGTATCACCTCAATAAAATGTGGTAAAAAAGTCAACATGATAAAACCAGCAGATTCAAATAAAAATGGACCCACAGTAGGTGTGTAGCACAGAGCATGAATGAACGAAATCACCTGAGATCACCTTCAGAAAGTGTTCAGCACAGGGCGTATACAAACGATGGAAAAGTTATTCATATGAAATTTCCTGCCAATTTGCTTGATTTTTGTGAAGGACCTGCGGCTTAAGGTCGTTCCTGTGGTGGGGCTTCAGTCTGTTGTGGTTCCGCTTCCATTGAAGGAGATATCCTCACTCAATTAGTTGGATGAGACTTGTGAAATAAAAATCTAGTACAGCAGTAGGTGTTTAGAAATAGGCATATACAAACAACAGATAATTTTCAGTTAATATTTGGAACAGGAACAAATGAAAAATACATAATTTACTAAATTGTGATACTTCCCTGGTGGTACTGTGAACTTTTTGAGTTTCTCACCTTGGTTGCCTCAAGACCACCCCACATCCTAGCAAGGCCAGAGTGCAGAGCATGACAGGAGGCATAAATGACACAGCACACCAGACTGCAGGAGACCAACAAAATAATGGGGTGGAAAAAAAACTGGAAATTTGTGCTTCAGGCAACTGATCATACAGCATTTCTGTTAGTTACAAAATGAAACACACACATACATATACACATATATACATATATATACATATACACACATACATACTTATATACACAACAAAAAAAATACATATGTGCTTACACACATCCCTACAAATGAATTAAACTTCATCAGCCTAGTCAAAATCTAAAAATTCCTTCTACATCAAATCAGCAAGGGCTTGCCTAAAGCGGGTGATATCTGTCAACTGCACTATGTCAGCAGGCAAGCCATTCCACACACCAACACATCTCACACTGAAGGACCTACTGCGGACATCAGAAGAGCAAGGAGGAAACACCAGCTTCAGCCCATGTCCTCTAGCACCAACTCTTGGAGCCAAGGAAAACATAGTTAGCAAACCTCTGATTTCACACGCAAAATTTTCCATTATTTGATCAGGTCTGCCCTAAGAAGCCGACCAATAATGAAAAACAAATCCAGGCTCCTCAAACGACCACCATATTTCATGCCAGAAAGTCCATCGATGTTTTTGGTCCATCTCCTCTGGGCAGACTGCAGCAGCCTGCAGTCCCCACAATATCCAGTGTTCCAATCGCAGGATGCAATCTGTGATAGTGGTAAGGGGAACTAGACCTGTGAAATTTGCCTCTGTTATATATTGTTCCGGCAGAAGTGATAAAACTGACTGAATTTGACACAAGACCACAACCACAATTTTGGAGAGCAATAGCACTGTAAACCCCACAACAGTGAGTAAAAGGTTAGGGTTAGTTAGGTTAGGGGACCAAAACTGGTTCAACACACCCGGACAAGAAGAGGCAATGCGCGGAAAATTAGATGAACGGTAACAATTGGTTCCTGGTTCTGGGAGTCAGGGCTCTTACTGCAACTGAAGTTTTTAATGATCAGTTCCTTTAGAGTCAGTGCCAAATCAACAAATGACTGGACAAGTGCAAGATTAATTGATGAGTATTTATTATTGAAAAAAAAAGGAACAGCGGTATTTGAACTAGAGATTTTACTTTATGGGTCAGTGGGTAGCACTTACAACAAGTTGAGTAGCCAAAAATATACTAGTTAATTGGCCAAACGACCCGACATTAATCAGTGTGTGGTGACTGGATTTCAGTTCAAAACACTTGCAAAGTCTGTGGCTGGTCAAACAATGGTAGTTGCACTTTATATCATAAGCTTGCAGTAATATATTGAAAGGGATGCTACTGTTTAAAAGGGGGATTAACTTCACTTGAACTATGCTGGACACCAATCTACATTCTCCCAATCGTCACATGCAGCTGCGCCATACATTATCCACTTCAAAAGAGTCAAACCCCCAGATACAATGCCAACGACCATAGGTGCAAACACACGCAAGTCGGTTAGAAGGCCAGTGAATGGAGCTGGTGCAAGGGTTAAATGTATTGGTAGAACATGGAGCAGCAGTAATGACTCTATAGATGAAGCAAGTAAACAACTGGTCAGGTTTGGCAAATAGGATACTGGGTAGCCCCGAGCAGAAAATGGCAGCTAGCCAGTGACTTGATGCAGTGGCATCTAAAGGACTTGCGAAGCATGGGCTGGAGAGGAGAACGCAGGACAAGCTGGAGAAACACATGGCACAACAATACTGCTGGCAGAGTCAGCGACAAGCGGGCAACTAACCTCTAAATGGCAGTCAAGGTAATCACTGAGAAGGACGCCTGGCTCTGCTAGTGATAGACTCAGACTGGCAACCGCCAGTTGAGAGAAAGCAGGTTGAGCCCAAAACAGGGTGTTAGTAGTTGCTTCTGTTTGCCACTGAAGTCTCAACGGGAAATTGATGCGGACTCCCCCGTAGGGCAATTGAAGAGTGGCAGAGTAGCGTAAATTACGAGTAGGTTCAACGCAGATTACAAGTTGGTTCAACGAAGATTTCGATTAAATGTAGCGTAGATTCCGAATAGGTTAAACGTAGATTACGAGTAGGTTAAACGTAGATTCCGAGTAAATTTAACGTAGATTCCGAGTAGGTTTAACGTAGCTTCCGAGTAGATTTAACGTAGTTACAGAGTAGGTGTAATGTAGATACTGAGTTGGTTTAACGTAGTTACAGAATAGGTTTAACATAGATACTGAGTAGGTTTAACGTAGATAGCGAGTAGGTTTACCGTAGATACCGAGGAGGTTTAAAACAGACACCGAGTAGGTTTAAAACAGATACCGAGTAGGCTTAACGCAGATTCAGAGTAGGTTTAACGTAGTTCCAGTGTAGGTTCAACATAGAGTAGTAGTAGTTGCCTTCGCTCTCCACCGGGGCCCCCAAGTCAAAGTCGTTGCGCGCTTCCCTGCAGGGCGTGCTGGTCTAAAGCTCACCGGACTAGACCGACCATTACACCCCCAATCCACCCAGGGCCCCCAAGGGCGTCTAACGATTCATAATTATACAACAAGTACAAATCGATCACCTTGAAAAAAGGTCACAAATAAATATTGGAGCCCGTAGAGGAAGAAATAATAAATACTGAGGTATACATCTCAGGATAAATAACGCCCTTGAATCCAGGACGTGCATGAAGCGGAATAGCAGTAAAATGTAGCTCATGCAATCACCCCCGCAACTGAGTCAAGAAAAACCTCACAATGAATATAAGAGTTCTCAGCACTGGTCCCCACATCAAGAAGACGACCCTAGTAAGATAACGTGTACTCACCAAAGTGGGGCCTGTGGTTAAGGGTGATGGGTCCTCTCTAATTAACAAGCACATGCAGGGCGCAGCTTGAACCTCAAGCAGACTGAAGTCAACAAGAAAGTTCCTGTGTGTGTGTAGTTTCCT
>SDVV010013631.1:0-15049 GCA_016164225.1 Gammarus roeselii | reverse complement strand
CCAACTAACCTATCACCAACTAACCTATCACCAATTAATCTATCACCAGCTAACCTATCACCAGCTAACCTATCACCAGCTAACCTATCACCAACTAATCTATAACCAACTAACCTATCACCAACTAACCTATCACCAACTAACCTATCATCAACTAACCTATCACCATCTAACCTATCACCAACTAACCTATCACCAACTAACCTATCACCAGCTAACCTAATTTTTCACCACCTAACCTATTAGCAACTAACGATGGAGACAAAAAAGCAATGTAACGATGCAGCCAAAAAGGGCAACAAAATGTTAGGCATGATATGCCGCACAATCTTGTACAAGAGCAGAAATAGTATTCTCAAGTTATGCACTGCCTTTGTTAGACCGCACTTTGAGTATTCCGTCCAATTTTGATCTCTATACCTCAGAAAATACATAATAAAATCAGAGAAGGTGACATGATCGAAGTGTGGAAGATTATGAAGGGTAAGGAAAACGTCGAGCGAGCAAGCCTTTTCACTTTAGATGCGAACGGAGTGACCAGGAATAATGGATACAAAATTGTTGGCAAGCGGTTCACACTCGATATCACGCGTAATTTCTTCACGTAAAGGGTGGTCGAAGAAGGGAACAGACTTCCCACGGAAGTTGTGAAACGTTTAAGTACAAGAGACAATCGAAACGTTTAAGTTGCGGCACGACAAATTCTACCAAAATTGCCGCTAAATAGATCTCATTTACTGCACTTTCACCAGTATATTCGTGAAAAATGGTGTCCGGCATTGACACCCATACGGTTAAATTAGTGCCCGGCATTGGCTCTAACACGGTAAAAAAGGTGCCCGGCATTAGTACCTGTTCGTTGCAAAACGGTGTTCAGCAATGACGCCGGTCAGCAATGGTTTAACGAGGAATGAAACTGTGACAATCTCAGATCAACACCGTGGGTCGGTGGCTTTCTCTTCAGGTGCTGATTTGAGTTGTTTCGAGTTTCATCGTTAAATGCTATTTCCTTCAACAAACTTTCCCTCTCTTGATCTATTAAAACAGCAAATATAAAGACACATGATGCTGTCCTAGACGTTCTACTTCAGAACTAATCTTCTTACTATCAAAAGGCAACCCAGTTTGTGTCAAAAAGCCTGTTGTTGTCTTCTTACACTTGTAAACACTTGTAAACTAACCTATCACCAACACTCCTATCAAAAACTTATCTATCACCAAACAGCCTATCACCAACTGAAATATCAAGACATATCCCACAAAGTGTCATGCAGGGAGCGCTAGTTAATAGGATGGGGAAACATTGCTTGGTAGCTATAAATGTACATCGAAGTGTATTGTCATGCTACCAGTGATGGGCGCAATAGTATTTGGAAACATTTCCCTAGTATCTTGTCCAGAACTACACGGCAGAAATAAGACAACTTCAGGGAACAATGTACCCAGATACAGTTTTCGGACCAACACTACTGCCAGCAACATGCTGCTTCTAACCCTTCCAGGTCCTAATAACGACCATCACTCGAATGTGAAGAAATTGATGCAACAACTCAGGAGGTAATCGATTGTGGTGGTGTACGGTGGGTAAGTTGTGCGGTTGTGGTTGTGTACGGTGGGTAAGTTGTGCGGTTGTGGTTGTATACGGTGGGTAAGTTATGCGGTTGTGGTCGTGTACGGTGGGTAAGTTTTGCAGTTGTGGTCGTGTACGGTGGGTAAGTTGTGCGGTTGTGGTTGTGTACGGTGGGTAAGTTGTGCGGCTGTGGTTGTGTACGGTGGGTAAGTTGTGCGGTTGTGGTTGTGTACGGTGGGTAAGTTGGGCGGTTGTGGTTGTGTACGGTGGGGAAATTGTACGGTTGTGGTTGTGTACGGCGGGTAAGTTGTGCGGTTGTGGTTGTGTACGGTGGGTAAGTTGTGCGGGAAAATTTGCTAATCAAAAGGACTAGGGATAGTACGGATGGCACCATTGAAGAAAAACAGTGTGGTATGCTCGCATCTGAGAAAAAACTACGATAGGGTCGAAACGGAGGCGTTATGGAGGGAGTTGTGTTTGTATGGAGTAGATGGAATATTGTTAGGAGCGGTTGGACTGAGACACGGTCGCTCTATTTCTCCCTGTCTGTTTAATCTCTTCATGGATGGAGTGGTCAGGAAGGTGAACGCGAGTGTGTTAAGCCAAAGTTTCATGCAGTTATTAGCAATTGGGCAGAGTTGACAGCTGAGCCAGTTGCTGTTTATGGATGGTACGGCATTGAGATTGATTCGGATAAGTTGTGTAGGTTGGTGTTGTAACTTGGTAGAGTGTGTGAGAGAATGAAGGTTGGTGTTGTAACTTGGTAGAGTGTGTGAGAGTATGAAGGTTGGTGTTGTAACTTGGTAAAGTGTGTGAGAGAATGGAGGTTGGTGTTGTAACTTGGTAGAGTGTGTGAGAGTATGAAGGTTGGTGTTGTAACTTGGTAAAGTGTTTATGTTGTAACTTGGTCGAGCGAGCAGAATCATTGTCTCCCTAAATGATGAGTTATGGGATTCACGTGTCTCTAGGTGGTTTAGACTCACGATGAGGATGGATGATCGAGGAATAATGAAAAGGGTGATGAAAACCGAGGTAACTGTGCTCGTACTAGAAGAAGTTCATAGTTTTGGAGGATGAATGGAGTGAAGCGAGTTTTAGAAAGTAGAGAAATCGGATTGAAGGTAGCGAAAGAGTATGCAATGGAAAGATGTGAGTAGAGAATGATTGAAAACAGAAGAATTCTGACACGGCCCGGGCGCGATGCACTTCCCCACCCTAGTCGTCTCGTTGAGAAACGGAATGGGCTTGTGTGACGGAGGGAAGAACAACGATTGTGACACTGCAGAGGTAAGTCGGTGAAAGCTATCGGGTCCTGTTGAAACTCAACGCATGAGAGGAGTGTGAGGTGCGTCTTGACGTCAGTCACATACCTCTGGTGGATTTCTGTATCTGCGACGTCTGTATCCTGAATGTCACAATTTCTTGCTATGTCATTAATGTTTCAATTGCATTGCAATCACTCATTTAAATGAATACATAATAAGTATATGCGCTTATCAAAACTCACGAATGAACTGTCACTGACCTATCCTAGTTCCCTGCTCACCGTCACCGACAGCCACTTACCTATCACAATTTAATTAATGTATCAGAATATTTGGATATGCATAATTTCCTACCATACCAATAACCTGTCACAACTACTATTGCCAGTTCTTCCTATAAATAGTCTGTGATATCTTCATTCTCCCTATTGTCCCTTCCTGCCACTTCCTGCCACTTCCTGCCGCTTCGTGATAAGCCCGGCCCTATCCTGCTACTTGTTGCCACTTCCTGCCATTTCCTGTGAAGGTCTGTCACTTCTCGATACTTCCTGCCACTCCCGCCACTTCCGGCCTCTTTCTATAACTTACTGCTACTTATTGCCACTCGTTGACAATGCCTGCCACTTCTTTCTAATGTCTGCCAGGCCCGATCACTCTAATAGTTTACTCTTCCTCATAACAAATCATACCACATCAATGACGCCTCATCACTATCTTTTCACTTCCCCATCAACATCTTAGCTCTAATCTATCACTCTCTTCACCCCTATTCCCCCCTACCATTATACTATCATTCACTGTCACTGCCTGTCACGCCCGATCATTCATCTCCCGTTCCAAACATCTTGTCACAAGGCCGTCAATAACCTATCTTTGTTCGTCACATCCCATCTTTCTCCATCACTAACATATCCTTAATCATACTGTTCAGTCACACTCTATCACTAGCCCATCACTCTACACACCTAATCACGCACGATCACCAACCTATCACTCTTCACATCCAATCAGACCCCATCACTAACCTATCACTCTTCCCACCAATAACGCACCTTCAATAACCTATCACAAGCCCTTCACGGGTTACAACCTATCTCGCCTCGTAAATACCTTTTCACACCCCATCACCGACCAATCTCTCCTCACACCTTTCCATTTACCATCACTTACCAATCACTTGATCCTTACTCTTATTCAAGTTCCATCATCAATCTATCACCCCCCTCACTAACCAATCACGTTACGTCACTGAAGTGACACTCGCCACTCTTTCCCGCCAAATCACAAACCTATCACTTCTCACACCCTGTTACTCCCAATCACTAGACATATCACTCCCTAGATCAATGATGTCCCTGCACTTACTTATCCCTCAGCATATTCCATCACCCCCATCACTACCCGATCACTATTCATCACACCTTATCACGTCCCACCACACGCCAATCACTCCTCACAAGCGATCATGACTCCTTACTAACCAATCATTCATCACTCGCATTCAAACCCTCCTATCACAAACCAATCATACCTCATACCAAATAACACCCGACCATTAAACTATCCTTCTGTACATCTCATCCTATCACACTATCACTAGTTATATCAAACTCCATCATCAACTTATCTTTCTTCATACCCTATTGCACCCTGTCACCAAACACTCCCCATCACAAGTCTATCACGCCCATCACTAACCTATCACTCATCCCACCATATCACGCAGCATCAAAAATCCTTCATTCCTCATGTTCTATCATGCCCCAACACTGACCTATCATGCCCCAACACTTACCTATCAAGACCCAACACTGAACTATCATGCCCTAACACTTACCTATCATGCCCCAACGCTTACCTATCATGCCCCAACACTTACCTATCATGCCTCAACACTTACCTATCGTGCCCCAACACTTACCTATCATGCGCCAACACTGACCTATCATGCCCCAACACTGACCTATCATGCCCCAACACTTACCTATCATACCCCAACACTGACCTATCATGTCCCAACACTTACCTTTCATGCCCCAACACTTACCTATCATGCCCCAACACTTACCTATCATGCCCCAACACTTACCTATCATGCGCCAACATTTACCTATCATGCCCCAACACTTACCTATCATGCCCCAACACTTACCTATCATGCTCCGCCATTATCACTCCCAATCACTAACTTATCCTACCCCATCATCAACCTATCACGTCCCAGCAATTACCTAGCACTCCCCATCACTAACCTATACCCTCAAATCACCAACCTATTACACCCCATCACCAAACCATCACACTCCATCACTAGCCAATCACTCCCCATCACTAACCAATCCTCCTGACGGGGACGATGGCCTCCGAGAAGGTGACATTCACCAGCTCGTACTGGGCAATGCTGACGTCACTGTCTACGGTCACATACTTGGTCGGGTCCCACTCGAACATGATGTCCTTGGCGTTATAGCCATCTGAGAGGGTGAACAAAGGTGATAGCCATCTGAGAGAGTGAACAAAGGTTATGGCCATCTGAAAGGGCGAACAAAGGTTATAGCCATCTGATAGGGCGATCGAAGGTCATAGCCATCTGAGAGGGCGAACAACGTTATTTTTATTAGTATTATTTTAGAGGCCGCCGTGACCGAGTGGTTAGCGTATCCGACTGCAGTGCCAGCCTCTGGTGCTGCATGTCGCGAGTTCGAGCCTCGGCAGGGACACGGCGGTCTTGTGGCGGGGAGATTGGGCGCCTCCCCCCTCTGTGTCTGCCTAACTTAGCCACCCCCCTAACTAGGGGGAAATGGCTGTATGTCTATGTCTATACATACATTATCGTACACGAGTTACTATCGTACCTAATGTTTGCAGTTATGAAGTACGACCAGCTTTGCTAGTACGTAGTTTTCCTAGAATTATGGAAGTCGGGTTGGACGAACAAACATATTAGTGTGATCCACGAACGACGAGATCCGACCGTATCTGTATTGATGCGTCCACGATACCTCCACGATACGTCCATGTTACATACGTGATAATCCCATGTTACATTCGGGATGCGTTCGTGATGCGTCCATGATAAGCCCAAAATACCACCACGATGCGACCATGATACGCTCTGGTATGTCCAAGATGAGTTCACGATACGTCCATGATACCATTGTGATACGTCCATGAAGAATCTATGATACATCCATGATACCCTCGTAATACGTAGATGATACGTTCGTGATTCGTCCATGATAAGCCCAAGAGATGCCAATGATACGCCTATCCTATATCCGAGAAGAGTTCACGATTCGTCCATGATACCTTCGTGATACGTCCATGATCAGTCTATGATAAGACTTCGACACATTTGTGATGAGTTCATGATACGTCCATGATAGGTCTATGATACCCTCGGGTCCATGATGCATCTTTTCATGATACGTACATGATACCTAAGTGATACGTCTATGATCAATCTATGATGAGGTAATGATTCGTTTGTGATGAGTCCATGGTAAATCAATGATTGGTCTATGATACCATCGTGGTAGGTCCATGATGCAGCTTTGATACGTCTGTGACACGCTCATGATACGTCCATGATATGTCCTTATTAGGATCATAATGCGTCCATGTTAGGTCCATAATACCCTCGTGTTACGTCCATGATGCATCTTTAGTACGTGTGTGATACGTTCAAAGTGCGTTCACGATATGCCCTTGATACGTCTGTGATACTAACGACTTCAGAATTCTTTAGCCATTAATAAGTGTTTGAATAATCACAACCTTGAATACATTTGTCTTGCAGGCAGAAAGTGTCTTCAAACATTGTTATGTTCTGAAGCTCAATATTGCAAAGTTGTTACCCGTCATCGAAAGAAAGCTCACCAATGTAATATGTGTTCGATTGATCCATATTGTTGTAAATACTTCCTGACTATTAAAAATTAATGAATAAATTCACATTTAACTTTGTTGGAAGAATAGAAGAATCTGCATAGAAATCAATTTTAATATGCAGATAATTTCAAAGTGAAACTTTGTCTCAATAACAAAGCATTTCAATTATTGTCTCTAACCATTTGTCATAAGGTTAAGATCAAGAAGAAGTTCCATTAACAGCAAAGTCAAATACTCCATCTCAAAATTACCAAAGCAACTAGTGGTACATCTTAAATTTTATTCGCTCTACTGCTCATGATGAGTACAGTTCCACGCCAAACTCAAATCCTTCATTGCAGGAGTTGATAACCGACCACCCGATGCATTATACTACGATTAATCAAATTTAGGGTGTAGCATAGTCATCTCTTTTTACCTGAGCTTGGCCGAATAATACACAAAGAGAATTAATTTCTGAAAGATATTTCATAATTATCTGACAGTCAACCTTTACGGCGATGGAACGGCGGAACGTGGGCCTACGTTTAAAGGTCAACATTTTGGAAAGGCTAAATCCTTACACTATAATGGCTTTGATGAGGCATGTGAGGTAATACTTTCCAGGTAACCACTAGGAAGCAATTGGTTATCTCAACGTTGTAACTATTAGATAAGATATAGGTAACTTATTGAAGTATCCATACAGGCAAGAATTTGATGAATTTGATGAGTCTATGATTAAGTAACTCACATGAAGCCAGGCGTAGTGGGCAGGTTTGCGTATCGAGAGGAAACCTGCGCAGGTGCATGATACAGCTGGCACGGACCGTTAACCTGGCAGGGGAAGCATGAAACACCGTTTATAGCCGAGCATTTACTATAAGATGCAAAAGCGGTGGTGAAGACCTGGAAGAGGTAGGGAAATCAATTGGTATAATCCAAAAAAAAAACGGTAATTTTAACGTCATTCAAGTTGAACGTCAAAATATTTGAAAAAACATGTTGGATATTTCATTGCTTCATTTCAAATCGCTTGACGATTGTGATGTGGTGACGCAGAGAGAAAATCAACTGCCTCATCCAATTGAGGCCAAAACGATCACCTAACCTAAGCCGTGGGTGATGGAGGTGATCCACGCACCACAGTAACAACGCACCCAGCCGTGGGTGATGGAGGTGATCACATCACCAGAGTAACGCACCCAGCCGTGGGTGATGGAGGTGAGCACATCACCACAGTAACGCACCCAGCCGTGGGTGATGGAGGTGATCACATCACCACAGTAACGCACCCAGCCGTGGGTGATGGAGGTGATCACATCACCACAGTAACGCACCCAGCCGTGGGTGATGGAGGGGATCACATCACCACAGTAACAACGCACCCAGCCGTGGGTGATGGAGGTGATCTCCATCACCCACGGAGGTGACCTATATATACTCCGTATTGATTTGGACTGCACGTTGATAAACATAGATATAAAAATATTGGATTAATCATCTGAATAGCGTTTCGTTTAAAATTCATTTACTTTTTCAGACTTGTAGTTGTGTTTGATCATAATCAACTTATAGCACTGACACTTTTCAATATGACTTAGATGAGAGGAAGGAAAAACTTTTACAAGATACTCTCAATTTAAGGACGTAGGACGCTTTAAGGGGTTCAATATAATATGACAAAAGTTGATTAATTTCGCATCTCAGGAGATCAATCCGGAAATTAGTCGTCTTATATTGATGTATTTTGATGCCATCACTAGGCAGCTGTTGGGAAAATGCGCTTCTTTCTCTGTGCTTGGAATGGTGTGTTTGTTTGTTTGAGTTGTTTGAGTTGTGTGTTTGGGATAGTGTGCTTGAAATGGTGTTTGAAATAGTGGACTTCAATTGTGTGTTTGAAATAGTGTGCTTGAAATGGTGTGTTGGAAATAGCGTGTTTAAAATTGTGTTTTGAAAATAGTGTGTTTGAAATAGCGTGCTTGGAATAGTGTGTTTGAAATAGTGTGCATGACATGGTGTTTGAAATAGTGCGCTTGAAATGGTGTGCTTGAAATGGTGCGTTTGAAATATTGTGCTTGAAATGGTGTGTTTGAAATAGTGTGCTTGGAATTAGGTGTTCGAAATAGTGTGCTTGAAATGGTGTGTTTGTTATAGAGTGTCTGAAATGATGGAGTGTTTGAAATAACGGCTTGTAATGGCGTGTTTGAAACAGTGTGCTTGAAAGTGTGTTTTAGATAGTGTGCTTGAAATGGTGCGTTTGAAACAGTGGGCTTGAGATGGTGTGTTTGAAATAGTGTGTTTGAAATAGTGTGCTTGAATTGATGTACTAGAAATAGTGTACTTGAAATGGTGGGTTTGAAATAGTGTGCATGAAATGGTGTGTTTGAAATAGTGTGTTTGAAATAGTGTGTTGAAAAGAGTGTGTTTGAAATAGTGTATTTGGACTAGCGTGTTTGAAATAGTGGGCTGGAAATGGTGTGTTTGATATAGTGTGCTTGAAAAACTGTGCTTGAAATGATGTGTTTGAAATAGTGGGCTAGAAATGTGTATGTGAAATAGTGTGCTTGAAAATGTGTGCTTTAAATGGTGTGTTTGAAGTACTGTGTTGAAATGGTGTGTTTGAAATAGTGTGCTTGAAATGGTGTGTTTGAAATAGTGAACTTGAACTGGTTTGTTTAAAATAGTGCGCTTGAAGGGGGTGTAGTTGGAATGGTGTGCTCGAAAATGTGTGTTTAAGATAGTGTGCTTGAAATGGTGTGTTTGAAATAGTGTGCTTGATATGGTGTGTTTGAAATAGTGTGTTTGAAATAGTGTGTTTACAAACGTATTTTGAAAATAGTGTGTTTGAAATAGTGTGCTTGGAACAGGGTGTTTGAAATGACGTGCTTGTAATGGTGTGTTTGAAATAGTGTGCTTGATATGGTGTGTTCGGAATAGTGTGTTTGAAAACGTATTTTGAAAATAGTGTGTTTGAAATAGTGTGATTGGAATGGGGTGTTTGAAATAGCGTGCTTGAAACAGTGTTTTAGAAATAGTATGTTGAAATTTTGTGTTTGAAATAGTGTGCTTGAAATGGTGTGATTGAAATAGTGTGATGAAATGGTGTGTTTGAAATAGTGTGCTTGAAATGGTGTGTTTGAAATAGTATGCTTGAAATGGTGTGTTTGAAATCGTGTTCTTGAAATTAGGTGTTTGAAATAGTGTGCTTGAAATAGTGTGTTTGAATTGAAGTGCTTGAAATGGTATGTTTTAAATAGTGTGATTGAAATAGTGTGTTTGAATTTGTGTGCTTGAAATGATGTGTTTGAAATAGTGTGTTGAAATGGTGTGTTTAAAATAGTGTGTCTAGATAGTGTGACTGAAATAATAAGATTGAAATGGTGTGTTTGGAATTGGGTTCTTGACATGGTGTGTTTGAAATAGTGAGCTTGAAATGGTGTGTTTGGATTAGTGTATTGGAAAAAGTGTTTGAAATAGTGTTATGAAAATAGTGTGTTTGAAATTGTGTGAGTGAAATAGTAAACAGTGTGCTTGAAATGGTGTGTTTGAAATAGTGTAATTGAAATAGTGTTTTGAAAATAGTGTGTTTGAAATTGAGTGTTGAGATGGTGTGTTTGAAATTGTGTGCTTGAAATGATGTGTTTGAAAGTGTATGCTTGAAATTGTGTGTTTGAAATAGTGTGCTCAGAACGATGTGTTTGAAATAGTGTGCTTGAAATGGTGTGTTTGAAATAGTGTGCTTGAAATGGTGTGTTTGAAATAATTTGTTTGAAATAGTCGGTTTGAAATAGTGTGCTTGCAATGGAGTGTTTGAATTAGTGTGCTTGAAATTGTGTGTTTGAAATAAGGTGCTTGAAATGGTATGCTTGGAATAGTGTGTTTGAAATAGTGTGCTTGAATTGGTGTTTGAAATAGTGTGCTCGAAATGATGTGTTTGAAATAGAGTGTTTGAAATGGTGTGTTTAAATGGTGTGCTTGAAATAGTGTGTTTGAAATAGTGTGCTTGAAATTGTGTTTTTGAAATAGTGTGCTAGAAATGGTGTGTTTAAAATAATGTATATGATATAGTGTGATTGAAATTGTGTTTTGTAAATAGTGTGTTTGAAATAGTTTGCTTGGAATTGTGTGTTTGAAATTGTGTGTTTAAAATGATGTGTTTGAATTAGTGTATTTGATTTAGGGTTTTGAGAATAGTGTGTTTGAAATTGTGTGTTTAAAATGGTGTGTTTGAAATAATGCGCTTGCAATGGTGTGTTTGAATTAGTGTGCTTGAAAAGGTGTGTTTGGAATAGTGTATTTGAAATAGTGTGTTTGAAATAGTGTAACGAAAATAGTGTGTTTGAAATGGTGGGTTTGAAATAGTGTGTTTGAAATGGAGTGTTTGAAATAGCGTGCTTGAAATAATATGTTTGAAATAGTGTGCTTGAAATGGTGTATTTGAAATAGTGTGTTTGAAAAGATGTTTGAGAATAGTGTGTTGGAAATAGAGTGCTTGAAATGATTTGTTTGAAATAGTGTGCTTGAAATGGCGCGTCTTGAAATTTTGCGTTCGAAATAGTGTACTTGAAATGGTGTTTTGAAAATAGTGTGTTTGAAAATAGTGTGTTTGAAATTGTGTGTTCGCAATGGTGTGTTTGAGATGGTGTGCTTGAAATGAAAAGTTTGAAATTGTGGGCTTGAAATGGTGAAATTTAAATAATGTGTTCGAAATGATGTGTTTGAAATAGTGTGCTGGAAATGGTGTTTGAAATAGGTTGCTTGAAATGGTGTGTTTGAATAGTGTGCTTGAAATGGTGTGTTTGAAATATTGTGTTGAAATGGTGTACCTGAAATAGTGTGCTTGATTTGGTGTGATTGAAATAGTGTGTTTGAAAACGTATTTGAAAATAGTGTGTTTGAAATAGTGAGTTCGAAACCTATTTTGAAAATAGTGTGTTTGAAATAGTGTGCTTGGAATGGGGTGTTCAAAATAGCTTGCTTAAAATGGTATGTTTGAAATAGTGTGTTGAAATGGTGTGTTTGAAATAGTGGGCTTGAAATGGTGTGAGTGAAATAGTGTGTTGAAATGGTGTGTTCGAAATAGTATGCATGAAATGGTGTGATTGAGATAGTGTGATTGAAACAGTGTGCTGAAATGGTGTGTTTGAAATAGTATGCTTGAAATGGTGTGTTTGAAATAGTGTTATTGAAATTAGGTGTTTGAAATAGTGTGCTTGAAATAGTGTGTTTGAATTAAAGTGCTTCAAATGGTATGTTTTAAACAGTGTGCTTGAAATGGTGTGTTTGAAATTGTGTGCTTGAAATGATGTGTTTGAAATAGTGTGTTGAAATGGTGTGTTTGAAATAGGTTGTCTAAATGGTGTGACTGAAATAATGTGATTGAAATGGTGTGTTTGGAATTTTGTGCTTGAAATGGTGTGTTTGAAATAGGGTGCTTGACATGACGTGTTTGAAATAGTGAGCTAGAAATGGTGTGTTTGGAATAGTGTATTAGAAATAGTGTTTGAAATAGTGACATGAAAATAGTGTGTTTGAAATTGTGTGAGTGAAATAGTGTGTTTGAAATAGTGTGCTTGAAATGGTGTGTTTGAAATAGTGCGTTTGAAATAGTGTAATTGAAATAGTGTTTTGAAAATAGTATGTTTGAAATTGTGTGCTGAGATGGTGTGTTTGAAATTGTGTGCTTGAAATGATGTGTTTGAAAGTGTGTGCTTGAAATTGTGTGTTTGAAATAGTGTGCTCGAAACGGTGTGATTGAAATAGTGTGCTTGAAATGATGGGTTTGAAATAGTGTGCTTGAAATGGTGTGTTTGAAATAATTTGTTGGAAATAGTGTGTTTGAAATAGTGTGCTTGCAATGGAGTGATTGATTTAGTGTGCTTGAAATAGTGTGTTTGAAATAGTGTGCTTGAAATGGTATGCATGAAATAGTGTGTTTGAAAAAGTGTGCTTAAATTGGTGTTTGAAATAGTGTGCTCGAAATGATGTGTTTGAAACAGAGTGTTTGAAATGGTGTGTTTAAATGGTGTGCTTGAAATGGAGTGTTTGAAATAGTGTGCTTGAAATTGTGTTTTTGAAATAGTGTGCTTGAAATTGTGTGTTTAAAATAATGTATATGATATAGTGTGATTGAAATTGTGTTTTGTAAATAGTGTGTTTGAAATAGTTTGCTTGGAATTGTGTGTTTGAAATTGTGTGCTTGAAACGGTGTGTTTGAATTAGAGTATTTGAATTAGGGTTTTGAAAATAGTGTGTTTGAAATTGTGGTTTGAAATGGTGTGTTTGAAATAGTTTGCTTGCAACGGTGTGTTTGAAATAGTGTGCTTGAAAAGGTGTGTTTGAAATAGTGTATTTGAAATAGTTTGTTTGAAATAGTGTAACGAAAATAGTGTGTTTGAAATGGTGGGTTTGAAATAGTGTGTTTGAAATGGAGTGTTTGAAATAGTGTGCTTGAAATAATGTGTTTGAAATAGTGTGCTGGAAATGGTGTTTGAAATAGGTAGCTTGAAATGGTGTGTTTGAAATAATATGCTTGAAATGGTGTGTTTGAAATATTGTGTTGAAATGGTGTACCTGAAATAGTGTGCTTGATATGGTGTGATTGAAATTGTGTGTTTGGAATAGTGTGTTTGAAAACGTATTTTGAAAATAGTGTGTTTGAAATAGTGTGTTTGAAAACATATTTTAAAAATAGTGTGTTTGAAATAGTGTCCTTGGAATGGGGAGTTTGAAATAGCTTGCTTAAAATGGTCTGTTTGAAATAGTGTGTTTAAATGGTATTTTTGAAATAGTGGGCTTGAAATGGTGTGATTGATATAGTGTGTTGAAATGGTGTGTTCGAAATAGTGTGCTTGAAATGGTGTGATTGAGATAGTGTGATTGAAATAGTGTGCTTGAAATGGTGTGTTTGAAATAGTATGCTTGAAATGGTGTGTTTGAGATAGTGTTCTTGAAATTAGGTGTTCAATATAGTGTGCTTTAAATGGTGTGTTTGAAATAAAGTGCTTGAAATAGTATGTTTTAAATAGTGTCCTGAAATGGTGTGTTTGAAATTGTGTGCTTGAAATGATGTGTGTGAAATAATGTGTTTGAAATAGCGTGTTGGAATTGTGTTCGAAATAGTGTGCTTGAATAAATTGACTGAAATAGTGTGATTGAAATGGTGTGTTTGAAATAGTGTGTTTGGAATGGTGTGTTTGAAATAGTGTGCTTGAAATGGTTTGTTTGAAATGGTTTGTTTGAATTAGTGTGTTTGAAATAGTGTGTTTGAAATAGTGTTTTGAAAATAGTGTGTTTGAAGTTGTGTGTTCGGATGGTGTGTTTGAAATAGTGTGCTGGACCTGATGTGTTTGAAATAGTGTGCTTGAAATAGTGTGTTTAAAATAGTGTGTTTGAAATAGTGTTTTGAAAATAGTGTGTTTGAAGTTGTGTGTTGGGATAGTGTGTTCGAAATAGTGTGTTTGACCTGATGTGTTTGAAATAGTGTGCTTGAAATTGTGTGTTTGCAATAGTGTGCTCAAAACAGTGTGCTTGAAATAGTGTGCTTGCAATGGAGTGTTTGAATTAGTGTGCGTGAAATTGTGTGTTTGTAATAGTGTACCTGAAATGGTGTGCTTGAAATAGTAGTGTGTTTGAAATAGTGTTCTCGAAATGGTGTTTGAAATAGTGTACTCGAAATGGTGTGTTTGAAATAGAGTGTTTGAAATGGTGTGTTTAAATTGTGTTCTTGAAATGGTGGGCTTGAAATAGTGTGCTTGAATTTGTGTGCTTGATATGGTGTGTTTGAAATAGTGTGCTTGAAATGATGTGTTTGAACTAATGTGTTTGATATAGTGTGGTTGAAACAGTGTTTTGTTAATAGTGTGTTTGAAATAGTTTGCTTGGAATTATGTGTTTGAAATTGTGTGGTTGAAATTGTGTGTTTGAATTAGTGTATTTGAAATAGTGTTTTGAAAATAGTGTGTATGAAATTGTGTGTTTGAAATGGTGTGTTTGAAATAGTGTGTTTGAAATAGTGTGTTTGAAATGGTGTGCTTGCAGTGGTGTGTTTGCAATGGTGTGCTTGAAATGGTGAGTTTAAATAATGTGTTCGAAATGGTGTGTTTGAAATAGCGTGCTGGAAATGGTTTGTTTGAAATAGGTTGCTTGAAATGGTGTGCTTGAAACAGTGTGCTTGAAATGGTGTGTTTGAATTAGTGTGCTTGAAATTGTGTGTTTGAAATAGTGTGCTCGAAACGGTGTGATTGAAATAGTGTGCTTGAAATGATGGGTTTGAAATAGTGTGCTTGAAATGGTGTGTTTGAAATAATTTGTTGGAAATAGTGTGTTTGAAATAGTGTGC